>JANRGW010041058.1:0-46457 GCA_024733675.1 Psilopsiagon aymara
TGAGCAGCAACTGAAACCATCGGTGTTATCAGCGCTGTTCCCAGGCTGAAAGTCAAAACCACAGCACTGCACCAGCTCCTAAGGGGAAAAGTGATTTCTACTGCTGAACCCAGGACAGTGTCAAATGCTGTTAGCAACCTGATCATGTGTGATTGATGGACAGGTTTCAGAGTAACCAAATAGTTAAGCTGCCCTATAGATGGATGTGCTTTTTAGATAGAAAAAAGAAGGCCTGCCTCTTCCTTAAAATTAGGAGCTGAGTGTGCATAGGCATTATATAACTGAAGAGCTGATACTGGCTATGGAAACATGACAGATTGATATTCATTGAAGTCCTTGATTTGTTCTCATTTGTCCTTCCAGCAGTTTATGGAAACATAAGAAAAGTTTTCAAATTACCTTTAAAATTGCCTCCTAACCTGTATAGTTTATCATCCTTTTCTGTTCCCTGAGCCCAAGGTGTTAAAGGGCTCATAATTCAGTATTTCAGAGGTTGTCAGTGGCCTCACTGTATGAAATCTTAACTATTCTGAAGCTACTCCTGGCATTCAGTGATTGTATTTGTTCATTTGAATGTAATGAATATTGAATAGCTCCTATTATCAGCTTGATAATGTATTTAGGTAACTCCTATGCCCACACTTGGTATAAATTTCACTCGTTTTGTGCTTCTCGGAGAGCAGATCAGAGCTTCTGTATTCCATGAAGATGCATCTCAGAAGTTTTATATTAATGAGGGAAAGTTTCTGTGGGAAGTAGGGAGCTGCCTGGAGTTGGCACCCAAAGCAATGCCAGCCCTGTCCCTCCAGCAAACCCTGCTGTGCTCTTTGAATCATCTTCTCTATCTTACTGACTTGCAGGGATTGCAGCGTGTTTGTTATGAGCATGTGAGCCATTTCCTGAGGGACCTGCAGAAGCGGGTGATGCAGACAGGATGGGTTCTTTACAATTAGTTTTCATTTCAGGACCATGGATTTCAGCTGCTTAATTGATCTCTCATAAAAAATTGATTGCCTTGTCTGATAGTGTGACAAATCTGCTCTGGACTTGGGCATTACGAAGGACAGATGCTCTCTGCTCTAAATGCTGTGTGCTTCTAGCAGTTGTCTCTTCAGTAAGGTGGTTCTCATTCCTCAGTGCAGGTATTTGTAAGGGTTGGCAGCTCCTGAAAGGAGGCTTCCTTTTGGACTTTCTGTTTTGCACAGCTCCTGGCAGAGGCTGCCTTTGAACCCAAACAGTCATGGGTCATTGGCCCAGCAAAGAATACCAAGCAGGGCAGCTGTCTTGCTGAACACACAGGACATTTGAGATTGGTTGAGACTTCAGTGAATGTTGCTTTTCCAGTTGCCAAGCAGTTCTTTAGGTCAAGGATAAGGAACTTGTGTTTTTACTCTGGTGTGAATGGGAGAATTTTAATCTGACTTCACTTATCATTCTGTGAATTAATGCTTGGAAAGAAGAAATGCCGTTGGGAATCTGACCAGATTCATAGGGACTGCTATACTGTATCTGATGCTGCCATAGCAACATATGAGTGCAATGAGTTAGAAATCTCCCAGTTATTAGAAAAACTGAATTAAACCAACTGTTGATCAAAGATGTGTTTGCATATCAAGGCTGGGCTCTGCCTTTGCTCCTGGTGTTCTGACCTGGTTTCAGGGAGAGATATACCCTTGACCCTTGAGAAGGAGGCTCAATTTAGCTAAACAGTCCATCCGCTGAGGAAGGGTAGAAGAATAGATGTGCTGTTTTATCCTGTGGAGACTCAGGTTTTTGAGCATATATTCAGGCTGCTGAGTGTGCTCGAGGCTGCCTTGAAGGATGCTTGAAAGCTAGTGAGAGACAGTAAGAGAAAGCAAATTCTCCAGCTAAAGTACTTCATTCATGAAATAAAGATGCTTACATGGTTTTAGTTTATGTAATGAAAGAAGAAACAAAAATGCTATGTAAAAGGGGATTTCTGGAAGGTGAGGAAATAGCAAGAAGCTGATGTTAACAAGAATCTCATGAATTGTTGTTCATTTCTGACCCACTTTCCTAGTATGTGAGAAGAGGGTTGGAGGCAACAGATGATGGTTACGCGTATATTCTGAGGCTAAGAATGCTGTGCTGCTTCCCATCTGCCATACCTCTCCATTAGCACAAAAAGGAGGAGGCTTCCTAGGGAGCATTAATGGGAAGAAATTTCTGGCAGGTGTTTTTTCTTTATGAGTGCCATTTCCTTTGGAAACCACCCTGCAGCTCCGTGATGCCAGGAGGAGCAGTGCCCCAAGCCTTCAGGGACGAGGCTTGGAGCAAGCTGCTCTAGTGGAAGGTGCCCCTGCCCATGGCAGGGGCTGGAACCTGGATGAGCTTTAGGGTTGCTTCAACACAAACCAGGCTGGGATTCTATAGTTACAATTAAACTTAGGTTTATTCCTTGGACACTTTCCCTTTACAGAGCCTTTGTTTAACTGGCCAGATTTGAAATAGTGAATTTCTTCTACAGTTGAGTCTTTAGGATGGCATTGGTCAACACCAACTCTACCTTAAGCAGAGACCTATCCCCAGCCATGGTGCTTGGGCCACTAGATGCTGATTTTCCATTCTGAAGCAACTTGCCGTGACCCCTCTGCTCTGGCTCTATAGTGTCCTCATTGTACATGCTGTGTGTATTTGTCACATACACAGCGCATGCAATGTGGACATAATGGAGCTCAACTTACGCCTGAGGAGATAAAATCCCTGCAGGAAATTTTCTGTGCTTTGTACTGGTTTTTTTTTGGTGCAGGATTTTAGGATCCCATTGGTGCGTACGGATCCTGTCCATGTGTATTAGATGAGGCCCCAAAATTGTATCGTGGATACAGGTCATCAGTGGAAATAAGACAGTGGCAAGAACTTGCAGGGCCATTGCAGTTCTCCAGACCTCCCCATAGAACTCAAAAGAAACATATTGACTGGAATTAAGTAGTGCAGAACCCTAAGCTGGGCCCCTGTTAGCGAGGTTCACATATTCTGTTACTGATAGTCTTGTTGTACTGGGATTATTTATTTATGTTTGCACATTCTGTGCTTTATTTCGTCTCTGAAACTTTGGGGGGAAAGAAATGCTTTCTTCATCTAACAGGACAATGTGTAAATCTTGTACCAGCATTTATGGGGGTTTGTGCTTTTAAGCCAAAGAGCAAAGCAAAACTGACTTTCCTGGGTTTGTTTTTAATGAAAACCCCAATCATTTTTGTTCCAGAGCTTAGAAAATGTTATTTCATTGAAGGTGCTTTAATGTTTGGTTTTTGTTTTGGGCGCTTGTCACCCATCTGCATGAGCAAAGTGCTTTCTAGACCTGAAGCCCTGTTCAAGAACAGGAACTGCATTAGGAACTGTGATACTTTCACTGTGCTGAAATGAAACTTAAAAGGGGGGGAGGGGATGGTGGTGGGGGCACATTTCCAGTGAAAGTCTGGAAATGCCAGCAGTTCTCTCAGGGGTGCTGCACTATGTATCATTCCAGTTGCTGCTGAAAGTATTATTTCATTTAGTGGGAGGTTTTAGGAGTTTTGCCTTTCGTAGGATTGCAAATGATTCTTGCTTGACTGCTGATCTTGTACAGAGGATTGTTATTGTCACAGCTCATCAATATATCTGTTTCCTTGTACAAGAAATCTGGAGAGGGACTTTCTACAAGGGCATGAAGAAGGGTAATGGCTTTAACCTGCTCCAGGGGAGACTGAGATGAGCTCTTAGGCAGAAGCTCTTCCCTGTGAGGGTGCTGAGGTACTGTCACAGGGAGCCCATCAATACTGCAGATGTTGGCAGTGGTTGGTGGGAACTGCTGAAGCTCAGCTCTGACCAGTCCCACTTCAGCAAAGGGCTCCTGGGGAGCTATGGCTCTCCTCTGCGGGCAGTTTTGCTTTCACTGGATTATTCTATTTTCCTTCCTTTAAGTCGCTATTTGCATTAATCCAATTGCAGGAAAAAGATTATGGGCCTAGAATAAAATCCAGTTGTAATTAAAAATGTCAAAGCGGCTTATGTTTTTAGGCCAAAGTTATTAGAGGAGGCTCTCAACATACCAATATTAATACCCCATCCTTATCTGGGAGGCTGTTATCATGATGAGGGTCTTTGATAATGGGCTTGTTACTCAATATTTTCGAGTAGATAGCTCAGCTTGTGTTTGTCTCATGTCTCTGTATGACCCCAGGTACTCACACCAGCCTGCACCTCCCAGGCTTAGTGGGCATCCTGGTTTGTTTCATGCTTCTGACAGGTTTTGTTTTTAGGAGCTAATCTAGCTATGCTGCAAAGGCAAGGAGAGCTTGAGGTTGTGAGGGGATGTTTGGGACACAGAGGCTGTGGGCATTACCCTCTGTAAGAGGATCGGAGCATATTAGCATCTGCATCTCAAACCATCTTTTCATTATGAGCACCCCCTTATCAAATACCCTCTCTGCATTGGTAGTTTCCACCAACCCTCTATCTGGATAAAGGAAAATGTGGAATTGGGGCAGCTCTCAGCTGTTCTGTTGCTCATGCCCAGATTTCTGGCATGGAATTGTCTGGGTATTCCATTTTGCAAACCTGCTTCATAAGTCTTTGTGAGCAGAGCACTTTTTAATTACCTCTTTCGAATTAAATCAATGGGGGGGCCTGAGCTACTTGTTTTGAATCCAGAGATCGAAGCCTTCTTTGACCTTTGGTTTCTTCAAATGGGAAGAGTTTCATTTAGTCTCTGTTATGTTGCATTAAGTGTAAAGGAAAGGATCCTGAGGGACTCATTCCCTGATAAAGAATGTAGATGAAAAATGATGGACCTGAGCAGCTCTCAAGTGGAATCTGAATGTTCTGAATCTCCACCTAGAGTTACTGAACTTCCAGACTTGAGCATCTTTCCTCCGACAGCACACAGTGTTTTGGCCTCTGATGGCAAATGGGGTTTAAAACTGAGGCAGTGAATGAAGTCTTCTAGAGCATCAGTGCTGAACTGCTAGAGGGATAAAAACAGGCACCCTCTCAAGTGTCCATTTGTCAGCCTGTGTGCTGCAGAGAGCTTTCAGTGAAGGAGGCTTTTTCCAGTGCTTTTTTCTGGTTTAGGTACTTTGAGGTTCTATAGAATTGCAGAAAAGGTTGGAAGGGACCTCCAAAGCTCATCCAGTCCAACCCCCTGCAGTGAGCAGGGACATCTTCAGCCAGACTAGGTTGCTCAGAACCACATCCATCCTGGCCTGGAATGTCTCTGCAGATGAGGCATCCACCACCTCTCTGGACAATCTGTGCCAGGGTTTTTAGGTTTTTTCTTTTCTTGCTTTGGTTTCCCAGTTCCTCTTCAGGAAGGCGTTTGGATCTTTCCTTCCGGCAACAGCACATTTGTGGTCCCTGTTCTCCTCCAAGTGGCCCTGTGTGGCTTGTGCTTGATTTTTGGATGTCAGAAGCAATGCTGACTTCCTTTTGTCTGCTTTAGGGAAGCTTTCTGTTCCCTACCTGCCATTCTCAGTGTGCCAGGCAGGTGCTGAGGCGCTAGCTCCTGTGTTCCCAGCTCTTGCTCTCTGCTGGGGTTCAGCACTCACACTGAGCCTGGCAGAGGTTGGTGTGCCCGATGGTGGAGCTCCAGCTTTAGGCCAAGTTATTTTAAAATGCTTATTTACACAAAATAAATTTAGTCTCTAGGTTCTGCCGAGGAATTCTCTGTCTCTGGCCTGCACTAAGGAGAAAGATGCTGTGCCAGAGGCACAAGAGGCAGCACCAGAGGGCTTTGTATTTTTACTGCTCTGCACAGCTGAAGAATTCCAAATTTAGTATTGCCTGCATGTGGTGGAAAACACGAAGTCAGGAAGAGTCTGAGAAAAGAGAAATGCCAGGAGTCAGCAGAGCTTTCCCTGGTGTATTTGCACTGGAGAAGTCACGAACTCCAGTGAAGTGCTGTTTTTTCCTCTGCGGTGCACAGTGCAAGACTTGCTTGTTGCTGTCAGCGGTCCCAATCCGCTCTTTCTTGTGTGTGGTAGCAGGAGCATGCACACATGTGAGGCTGGTAGGGGGGGATGAGTGCTGGAGATAAAAGCCTCTTATGAAGTGTCTGAGGCAGGGAGAACCTGAGACTTTGCCTCTTGCCCAAAATAACCACTAATGAACAGGGTTGCAATTCTCCACCTTTCGTACGTTCCGTAGTGACTCTGGTCCCCTTTCCCAAAACTGGATGTGGAGCAGGCATCTGAGCTACTGAGCACTGTGGATTTTCATGATTTGCTCCCCTTGTAGGTCGCTTGTGCCGGCAATGAGATGTGCTGCCTGTGCCATGGATTGCAGGCAGTGGCCCAACTGAAGCACAGGGTTTGCTTTTTGCCTGCATTCTGGCCGCTGCATTTCTGCCAGTGAGCCCTCTGCAGAAACAGGACTGTTTGACCCCGTCCTGATGTGCTATGCTGGGTGGTTTGTGAGTGCATGTGTGCACATGCCTGCTGGTAGGAGTACTTCATCCTGCACCCTTCCCCTTCCTTTCTCTAGCTGAAGATTTGCTTTGCTGTGGTGCCCAGTGGACCAGTAGTGCTAAGCAGAGGAAGGTGGGTCTGTGTGAGAAGATGCTGGTGTTTTGCTTGCTGCTGGTTTCTGCCCTGTTGTTGTCTGAGAAAACAACTGTGGAACAGTGTGGTGGTGTGCTGGGAGGAGGGAATGCATTTCACCTATGTAATGCTGTGCCACTTTTTGACATAAACCAAGCTCCGGAGCAGGTATTTGCTGGAAACTTTTACTCTGTACCTGCTCCTGAGCATTAGCTCCCACCTTGGGTGCCACTGAGTCCCGTCTGCAGTCAATGAAACTTGTACGGGTTCAGGTTGAATGATGTGGCTGTATGATGGATGCAGGAGCAGCTGAATGTGGCACAGGATCTGCTTGGAGGGGTGGCACTTGCTGTAGCTTGTCCTCCTTGGGCTGAAGACTGGAAGAGTGGAAGCTGTCCGTCAATGTGATGGATGCAAAGAAATGATCTGTGCCTTACAGCTACTGAGGCTGTGCTCCTGCTGCTCGCTGTAGTAATCCTCATCTCTCCAAGAGTATCTCCAGGCTGTGTGTTGCCCTCAAAGCAGTCCTTACTGGCCCCTTTCCTGCCCTTGTGCTACATGGCTTTGAGTTGGCTGGGGCTGCCCATGAAGGCACATGGGATGGGGTCCAGGCTGACCTCCGGAGCACCACCCCTCAGCTCTGCAGAGGGCAAAGCTCTGCATTAGCTTCCTCCTCTTCCATTAATTGCTTTCAGATAGCTCCTCGTTACTGTTTTCTGGGGGCTTTTCTTACCGTCCATTTTCTTTCCTCACTTTGCCTCTTCGTCCATCATCTCCATCTCACTCTGTAGGATTTTGCTTTGCATGAGAACTGTTATAGAACTACCTGGTATTTTGTTTTGAGCTGTATCCAGCAGTTACAAAACTGCAGGGCTTTTTAATTACTCTGACACTAGGAACAAAGCTTCTTTTGGGATGTTTTGTGATGCTTCTTTGAATAGTTTTAAATCATTTCTAATACTGTCACTTTTACTGTGGGCTTTTTGGCATTATGCTGATAATGTGGATTTGAGGTTGCACAGGTACCCTCCAAAGGCTGTATGAGTGAGTTCGCTGCTATTGCTGGGCATTCAATACTGGCAAAATCAGTGGCACTGAGAGTTCCGTGTTGAAAAAGGATGTAGCACAAATAGTTTAAATATTTTTCTCCTGTTTTGAGTGTATTTGTGGTGTCTGATTGAGCCGGTTAGCAAATAAAGACAGATGGCAATGAATTCATTCCAACACGTTTCCATTATGGTGCAGCCATTCCGACTTCTCGCAGCACTTGTGCAAATGGTTTTCTTGTTTAAATTTCTCTTGCTCCTGCTGTCCATGCCCTCCTCAGGGAGCCCAGAAGTAGCGTGCTCAGCGTGTGTGTGCAGAACTAGTTCCTATGTGCAAAATAGACATGAAAGTAAATGGAGAGAGGAGCCTCCTGTAATTAACCCATGAGCAATTAACCGTTAGCTCCTTCTCCTTTAAAGTCCATACCAAAACTTAACAGCCTTAGAACAGTTTATCCCAGTTACATTTTTCCAGGTACCCTTCAGAGTCTGAAGCTGACATAATAGTTCACAGTGCTGTCTTTGTTAGGAAGAGTGAGAACATTGCTGTTAATACAAGCAATGAGTAGCAAGACCAGGTCCTTGCATATGCCTCCCCGAGCAGCTTGTGTTTGTCCTGGGCACTGCCAGGGTGATGAGACCATCATTCCTGTGCATGTCCATGCTCAGCAAACATGTTCTGATGAAAAGCTTTGCCAGTTTTCACGCCATGGCAAAAAAAGAGGAGAGGGGATGCCCTGCAGGAGCTGTAACCACGTGTGATTGCTGCTTTGTCCCATGACCCAGGTGTTCTTGAAGCTCCTGCTGCAAATAAATATAACCTTGGATGGTTTTAGCTTCATGCAATAATTAGGTTATCTAATGAGCTCATCTATTGCTTTAAAGGAGTACTTGACACTTGAAGAATTACACTAACCAATTGGTATCTTGTTTCTTTCCTTTGCCATATTTCTAAGGTGCCCATTATGTTGGTACTTTCCTTATGGAGAAGGCAGTAAAATCCATGTGTATTGCTGGAAATGCTGTACTCAGTGTCTGCATGAATAAGGTGCAAAAACCAAAATAACAAAGTAGCACTGGCTGTAGTGTAAATTGTTATTGTTTGAGATGTCTGTACAGAATTTGCATAACTGCTCAATTTGTTTAGTTCTTCTGTTCTGTGTAAAGTATTGCTGCTATTGTTTCTATAGATCTGAAGCAACATATGTCTTGAATACAGGATGTTAAAGTTGTTTCCTCTTTCTGTTGAGCATCATAATAGTGACTGTAGTGTGGATATGCACTATTGTAAATCCTCCCAGGCCATGTCTCCATCCATCATAGAATCATAGAACAGTTTGGGTTGGAAGGGACCTTCAAAACTCATCTAGGTCAACCCCCTTGCAATGAGCAGGAACATCTTTGACTGAAGTAGGTTGCTCAGAGCCCTGTCCAACCTGAGCTTGAATGTTTCCAGGAATGGGGCATCCAGCACCTCTCTGGACATCCTGTGCCAGTGTTTCACCACCCTCACTGTAAAAAATATCGTCCTTACACGTAGTGATGGGTGCGTACATGGGCAGAGTGGGGAGGGAATGGATCTAGCTTAGAGTATTCCTCAAGCCCAGCTCTCTCAGCCTATCTCCAGAGCAGAGCTACTCCAGCGCTCAAATCATCATGAAGCAAGCTGTGAGGAGATGTTAAAGGAGAAGGATATTGGTCTCCCTGCAGGGGCACCATCTCTCTGCGCCAGTGGCCCCCCGCAGCACAGCGTGACTGTAATCCTGCAGTGAGGATCTATTTTCCCATGACCCTGTTAGTGCTTGTACCAGTCCCAGCAGGACTCTGGGTGCTGCCTGGGATCCACAGCAGCTTGCCTATAGCCTTGCTTTTAGGCCTCCCACAGTCACAGTCTGTCCAGAGCCAAAGCGTGCTTAGACTACTCTTGAACAAAGGTGGCTTAGGGGTTGTGGTCAGAAAGCTCCAACTGCACAGCTCTGGTGCTTTCCTCAGTGATAAAACAGTGCTGATCGACCCTGAGCATCTTGGCTTTCAGCAGGGCTCATCCACTCACAGCACTGTTGAGTTAAAATAGCTGTGCAGCAGTGTGCTGTATGCAGCATACTGCGGAGTGCAGGTAGAGCTGGAGTAAGGCAATGTAGACACGATGTGAGCAAGTGCCCAAAGGGTGGCATGGCCATGTGTGAGCTGCAACAGCACCAGCCAGGGCAGGCATCCTACTTGCAGCCCCTCTGCCCATCTCAGGCCAAGGCTTTTTCTGCTCCCGAGGACTTTGCTCCTGTGTTTCTCACTCTGCACCAGTGCTTTGTGTACATATACGTGTGTTTTTTCCCATTTGGATTGGTACGTACAAGAGTGATATTGTTATCAGAATTTGGCGTTTGGGACAGTAACATTTTCTGAATCCAAATTAAAACCATATCTGTTAATGTAAATGTTTTCTCCCCAGACATAATAGACCAAACAAGAACGTGTAAATAGCGAGGTGCAGTGCTGCACACTGGAAGTCTAGCGCTGTTCTGTGCTGCAGGTGGAGAAAGGACCAAAGTACTGTGACAGAAGAAAAGAGAGGTGGAAATTTGGGGGGGGAAGTGAGGGCTTGTGCATATGCATTGCTCTGTGGAGAGGGTGAGGGTAGGAGGGAATATATTGATATCTGTAGAGAAAAGATGCAAGCAAGGATTACAAAGAGCCACAGGGAGAAGGATGTTCAGGCTCCAGCAAGGATTTTGGGAGAGAGGAACAAAGTGTTCACAGTTGAGGGTGAAGCCAGCCCTTCCAGCAGCTATGTCCATGTGTCTCTCCCCAGCGATGGGGCAGGGAATGCCCCATGAGACCTTCTTGGGGACAGGGACTGCCAGAAGCATGCGTTCTGTCTCCTTCCACTGCCTGGAGAACAGACACATGTACCTGGCAAACGTCAGGCCTTGACTTCCATTACACACCTGCTTTATGGAGGAGGTAAGTTCTCAATTTCCGTTTTCTCTTTGCCACCACCGTAGCAGGGGAATCTACAATGTGCTGTGTTCGTGTCCTCTGCATCTGTCACTGTTTTCAGCATTAACTGTAGTGCTCTGGAACGCTCAGCATGTGGTGTATTCATGATCAGTCCCATCTATTTTGCATTTCCTACAGTGAAATGATATCATTACCTCTTTCTCCCTCTCCTTTCCTTTTCCCTGTTCCTCTCTTGCTTTCCATTCTGGATACTGATTCTTAGGAGCTCTTGAGAGAATGACTTCATAGAGGTGTGGGTCCTGCGTTTTGGTTTGACTTAACTCTTCTCACAGCCTGACCAGCTTACAGGAGGAAACTGTGTTGCCAGGTGCCAGAACTGACAGCCCTGGAGAGCATTTTCACAGGATAGGAGTGTGCATATAGCAAGAAAAGACCTATATTAGGCTTGTTCATGTCTTGAACAGAACAGCAGAGTAGCATTCAATCCTGTGGAGATAACCAAATGACTGTGCTCGATGCAACAAACCCAGGAGATTAAACAGCTCCCATTTCACTCTGTCACTACGATGCTGCCATTACCTGACAGCAACGCCACTAAAGCTCGTGTAGGGCTGCCAACACGTGCCATGTTCATGCTTCTCTTCCTGCAGGTGGTTCTTATTCCTCAGTCTCTTTGCTAACTGTCATCTTTGTAAATTCAGCGGAGACTTCAGAGTCTTTAGGCATGACTGCTGAAGCATCGCTGCTGATTTATGCTCTTCCCATCACAGATCATGGCAAGCCCTGGCTGTGTGTTCTTCTAACTTGCTTATTTCTATGTTCACAGATCGTGATCTTTCTAGTACCTGCTGAATACCCTCTGCTTTTAGGGCAGTTTGATGTTAAACTTGATTCATGTACATCTGGTGGGATATTGTGAGGTTTATATATTAGGCAGAAGTTCTCCCCTGTGAGGGTGCTGAGGCGCTGGCACAGGGTGCCCAGAGAAGCTGTGGCTGCCCCATCCCTGGCAGTGTTCAAGGCCAGGTTGGACACAGGGGCTTGGAGCAACCTCTCCAGTGGAAGGTGTCCCTGCCCGTGGCAGGGGTTGGAACTGGATGAGCTTTAAGGTCCCTTCCACCCAAACCGTTCCATGATTCTAGGAAATGTTTTTACCTGCTTATTTGGGAAGAAACCGATGGCAGATGTGACTTGCTCAAAGCCAGCAAAGTTTTGTGGTTCTGACCCTGTTTGCATGAATCTCTTGGAGCCTGTCTTGGCAGGTCTCTGCTCTGGTATGGATTGCTGCAGAGTTAGTCTGGCTTTGCAGCCCCCATGGATCATACTTTGGTACCCATGCTCTTGTGTTCAGGGTATCAGTTATGTAAAAAAGAAAAGCCAATCCTAGCTGTGCTGCACGGCTTTCCTCACAAAGCTCATGTGGCTGAAGCTGGTAGACTGTGTTTGAGTGTTTACTCAGAACGTGTGAAAGACTTCAGATAAATGTGACCCTGCTGTGCAGCAGAATCTCTTGGTGAAAACACTTTCACACTAAATAGCGAAGAAGGATCCAAAGTTTGTCTGAGGGCCAGCTGCATAGTTGCTATCATTAGAGTGAGGTTTGACACTTCATCATCGCATGCCTCAGAGTGAGTTTATGCCTCTTCCTTGGAGCCAGGATTCACTTTTTTTCTGATTTCTTCTTCTTTCACCTGATTGCCAAAGGTGCCTGGTGTTTGGTGACAAGCACTGATGAGAGCAGATGCAGGAGTAGCTCCAGAGCTGTTTCATCATCCTTGGGTGGCAGTGGTCTCTGAGGGTGGCAAGAGCTAGAGCCAAAATCTGTGTCTGAGAAGGTTTGTTTTTGGCTTCATTTCATCCTTCCCCCATCTTTCTATTTTGGATTGTCTGAGGGTGTGGGCTGGGGCCAGAGGGGAAATGTGTGTCGGATTAGAAGTGAGTGCAAAAAATGTTCTGTTTGATGCATATAAAGGGTGGAGGATGAGCGGTCTGCCCTGATGAGCTGCTTGTGTAAGAGAGAGCCTGCAGAGTGGGGGGAGAAAACCTGGGGCTTCAGTCCCTTTTGCAGAGATGGAATCTTGGTACCTCGAGGAAGAAGGGTGAATGTTCCTTTTGAGTAGTCAGCTCTTGCTGTTGATTGAAGCTGTAGAAAATTTGCCATCTCAGGGGTGTTTTCAGTGAAATTTCGTATTTTAACGGGAGGATATTTCTGAGAAACCAAATTTTCCTTCATTTTGATACAATTCCGAACTGGAACAAACAAGGGTATTTTGGTGGAAGTGCTGACAAAAATACTGCTCCGTGTCTGGGCCGGCTCTCTGACAGTTGCTAGGAGCCAAAACCAAGTGTGGCACTTCAGAATCTGACTTGATGTGTGGGAACTAATTTTTACCTAGAAAAAATCGGATCACATGGATGCAGAGATATTTTGTTTGCCTTTTTCCCCCGTCCTCCTGCCAACTCGGGCTGAAATTAGAACAGTGAAAGTCAGTGAGTTGCTACAAGAAACCCTGTCTTTTTAGCAGCTCAGACTTAGCAACCTGGAATTAAAGTTCACATGTGTCAGATGGAGTCGAAGTTACAGAGGATACATTTTTGTTGTTGTTTTTCCTTCAGCAAAACCAAGGTTTCAATCTTCAGGGCAGTCCCCACTTGTGTGGGTTACTTTTGCCAGTGGATGCTTGCCTGGTGTAGCAGAGTTCTTCAGGAGTTTCTGTCCTGCTTTCCATCTGCAAGTAACTGGTTTCCATGCATTTGTGTTCAACTGACCCGAATTCTAAGACTGGTCTTACGGAATGAGTTGTGTATTCCTTATCACAGGCTGTGGTATCAAACACTTGCACTTGCCTTGTCCATGTCAGAACATGTAATCTTTAAATTCGCAGAATCCCATCCCAGCCTGGTTTGTGTTGGAAGGGACCTTAAATCTCATCCAGTTCCAACCGCCTGCGAAGGGCAGGGACACTTCACACTAGAGCAGTGAATAGGGAGGTCCTCATTTCCTTTTGATTTAGTGTGTTTTTCCTTCCTGCCATAACTTTCCATGCCTTCATACAGAGGAATCATTAGACCTGTGCAACCCTCACTGGAGGAAGGTATGTAATGAAGGAGGGCCCTCCTTTAGAGACAAGACTGGGCAAAGATGAAGATTGTTTTGGAGATTGAGAGGAGGGAAACGGCACTCCAACATTCAGGCACTGGTGATGGCTTAGTAAGGAAGCTGATCATCTAAACTAACCCAGCTGTGGTAGCATAGGAGCTAAGAAACCATTGAGGAGAGTGCAGGTGAGGTGTGCCCTGCCATGCTGCAAGACAATGGGCAGTGACATCGGAGCCAGCCCCAGTCTGTGGTTTCATAGCTCAGTTCACCTGGTAGAGATCAAATCCTGACCCATTTCTTCAGCAGCAGGAGGACTGAAACTTAAAGGTTGCTGCCACCAGCAAAAGTGATTTATGGGAAGATAATTTTCTAACCTTCTACACTTGTTCTTGTCTCTACAAGTGGCATTCTCCCCAATGGTGAGGCAGCTGGAGCACGTCATGAGGGCACGAGTACCAAGCAGCAATATGTTTAGACAAGCCTCCTCACCCAGTAAGTGTCATCTCCATGGCAATCCATCCTTGGGGCAGAAAGGGAGGCACTTGCCTTTCCTTATGCTTCACTGTGGTGGTGCTCAAATGCCTTTGAAATGAAGATAAGAAGTGCGAATGTCACAGAGCCTTGTGGTTGCTGAGAAGGAAATACAGATTTTTGCAAGCACCAAGGGAACTGTGAATGCAGGAAAGGATCAGGAAATCATTGGCTGGCTTGCCTGGAGAATTAGGATGCCAGTAAGACGTGACAGTGTCTATCAGCAGCTGCCATTTCACAGCAGTGTCCACTGTGAGCATGGGGCAGCGGCCCCAGTGGCTGGCAGTTTCAGCACTTGCATGATTCTTTCTGGTAAAAGCCCATCAAAAGGTGTTTGTTTCAAGACTTGAGTGTCATCTTTAATGCAGATTCCTCCATAATTCCCTTATTTGATTTGGTAGTTAACTATGTGATGTAGTTATGCTGATACAGTGAACAACAGGTTTCAAAGTACGTTCTTTTGATGAGCAGAATCAGTTTTGTTAATTCTGTCTAGCACAAAATCAAGGGCAGGACTGGAAATCAGTCAGTATTCCTGGGGCCTGGTCCAGGTGCTTTCACTGCTATGTAAGCACCTGCTGATGCTGAAGCAGAGCTGAGCTGTCAGCTCTACAGTAGCGATCTCAAACTGATACAAACAGCTTAAGCCCCTTTTGCAAAGCTGCTTTTTAAAGAGCAAAGAATTGAACTTGCTACAGACTGTGAGATTATTTAAGGAGCTGGGTTTTTCATTTAAGAGGATTAATGTAATTAGCATGTTTACTTAAGCAGTAAACAGAAAGCAAATGAAGCGGCATTCTTACTACTGCGGAATACTTTTAAAGATGGATTTTCCATGGGATAAAATACTTCCTTGTAAGCCTGCTTTTGTTTTCCTGCAATAACAATTTCTAGCTGGTGACCTTTGTCGTTCGGCTCCATTACTCTGTGCCTGGAGGGTTTGTGTTGGTGCGTTTCCCAAGTCTGTGCAGTAAACAGTAAAGTCCCAGAGACGATTTCCAGGACCACAGCTGGGATCCCGGGGAGCAAATGTCGGCCCATTGAGATTCCACTGGGACTGTTTATCCCAGCCCACTGCAGGAGCAAGTGCTGGGGCTGCATGTGGTGAAATAGACTCAAGTTATAACTCTTTGGCAATGGATCCTCTGTAGCAGTGTTGCAAGTACAGTACGCTCAGTTTACATCTACAAACCCATCAGCATTCATTCTTTCTTCTGTACCAACCAAACCAAAGGTGCACGGCCTCTTGTAACAGTAAAAATAAGCATGGTTAGTTGGTTCAGACTCTGCAGGAGCTCCAGTACCTCTGTCACTGAAAATGTATTTCATGAGCTAACGATGATTAAAACCTCTTCCTTCTAACAACAGAGGGGGTTGAGGGATTAATGGTGGAAATTTAATCAAAGATGGAAATCTAATTTTCAGTTTGATTTTGGACACTTGTGCATGAGTAAAGTGTTTGGAAACATAAGAATAGGATGAGAACCTTAGATATGGCACTAGTGGTTAATTAAAAAACTGATTCAGCACTGATTTGGCATTCATTTCTGTGAGGTTTTTTGGGGTAGAAGAGCTGGGCAGGCTGTGATTTGCCCAAGTGGGATGTGGAAAAACTCCTGGCTTTATATGTTTTGGTTCACTGTATCACTGAGACCACCAAGAGCCAGATGAAGTGCCCGCCATAAGGTTACAGGAGCATGGCGCAGATGTAGTAATAGCTTGGCCCCACAGGTCTTTGGGTTTTTGTCATGTTGGATGGTGTTTCCTGGCATGATGTCTCCATAAAATAAAGTAACATGCTTCTATATCAGGAATGTTTAAATATTATGGGCTTGTATCGAAATCCTTTATAAAGCCTGCAGTTCTGCAGGGACTCGGGGTGGTGAGAGGTGGATAAGCTCATGGCTTTGTAACTCTAATCTCGTTAGTTAAAAGGTGCCTGCTGATAGTTTCATTTCACAGCTGAATTTTTTTTAATTATCTCTGAAGATGGATTTTAGCTTCTCAGTTTTGGCCATCAAGTAGCGTAACCCGCAACACAGGGCGCAGAAGGAAACCTCAGATTGAATGTGCTGCAGGTCGTCCTTTAGCTCTGAAGCTCTATTTATCTGCACAGGAAAGTTTTAACTTGACCTAAGGAAAAAAGAACAAATCAATAAATCCAATGAGGGTTTGCAATGTAGCTCTGATATAAAATGTGATTTATTAAGTCTGTAAAAGCAAAAATCTGTTATATACTGCTGCCTCTGGGGGAGTGTGACAGCTGAATGGTTAAACACAACCTGGTTTAAATGTCCTGTGTTTTGGCTTCGTCATAGATAAAGGGTGATGTTGAAATAGGTATTGAATTGAAATACCCAAACAGCAAATTTTATGGGTGTTTTCTTATATATGAATCTACATATGTATACATGTTTTAATATGTATATGTGTGTATATAGATTACATATAGGCAGTAAAATACATCTGGAACACTGGCTTTGAACAGGATTGAAACCCTTGCAGTTTTTGAAGCTGCTTCCATGAGTTTACCAGCACGGGGCAGGTACTTGATGCGCACAGGCACTCCTGCGCAGCTTCACCCATTACACTTCTCCCAGTTTCAGAAAGTGTAAGTTTAGTTAAAACCCCAGCCAAGGGGCTCAGGTTGTTAGCTAAAACTGAATGAAGAAACAGTGCCGTTGCTTTTTCCTTCAGGATGTAAGGAAGGCAGTCTTATTCTAGATGCCAAAAATATTGCATTCGGGGGAGAGGGAGGGAAGGGGGAAGCAATACATTGCACTTTGAAGCTTTTAAGCTTACTAGGTAGCACAAAACATCAAACTACTGCACATCTAGATGGAGGTTCACGTCTTCCTCTTAGAAAACATCAAGAGCTTCAGGTATAGTCATTACAAAGGGGGCCTAGTTAGCAGAGAAACTAATTAAGACCCTGTGTTCCCACACACTGCTGCTTGTGAGGCTCTGGAAGGTTGTGAGGAGGAGCTGCTGCAGATGGGCTGTACCTGGTCGATCAAGTGGCTGATATCTGCAGCTGTGAGACCTGCAATCCATCACACCCAAGACATCCATCTGTTTGACTCTTTCTTTTCGCTTCTAACAACACCGGAATTGCTGCAACTGCTTCATGAGGACTGAGAGCAGCTGTTAAATCACTGCTGAGGGGCCTGGGAAATAGAGACTGGGTTTATTTTACCTCATGGAGTGATGGATCCTTGGGGCCCCCCTACAGACTGACCCAAAGCACTAAGTAGGATAAGAAACATGTGAAAGAGCTGTACGAGGAGGTGGTGTATATTGCTCCAGAAGGGCTGGATCAGAGCGCAATCTCTGCAAATGACTGGCACCCATGGTTTGTTAGAGAAGCATCTAATTCTGCATTTGATGTAAGCTTTGAAGGCAGAGATGGACTGGATTAGGCTGGTGGGGTGTGCGTAAGAGGCAGTTGTTGAACACAGAGCAGGAGCAGGGCCGCGTTTCAGAACTGTTGGTGGAGATTTTTCTTCTGCATTGTTTTTGCCAAGTTCTGGGCCACTGCTGAGTTTTAGGGGTATCTTCAAGGAGCAGTAGCTTGGCTTCATAGGGGAACGTTATGTCAGGCTTCCTCACAAGAAAAGTCGAATATAAAAGCCTGTAGTGAAATAACAATTTGTTCTCTTCACTATTCTCCTGTCTGCTTGTTGTCTTGTATCTTCTTTCCCCTTTTCATGTCCCACTTACTCAATGTGCTGCAGGGCTACTACCTTAAGCAGCAAATGAATTGGGTAGGCAGAAGCTTGGTTTTACTGCATATTTATCAACTTCCACCCAACCGGCTCTTGACACGTTGGACTCTCCAATCAAAGAAAACCGCGGCAGTTGCATTTTCTTACCTTTTTTTACCGAAATGTTATTTTACTGCTATAACTTATTCCCAGTGTCATGAATGCTTAGGCCATGGGGCTGTGAACTCTGCCTTCTCTATTTTGCATGCTGCCAAGCTTGGTCAAATGAGTGAGTAAATAACATTTTCTCCTTTTAGCTAAACAAGCTTTTGAGGAATTGTGATTCTGCTGAGATCAGTGGGAAAATAATGAGTTGCATAAATAACCCAGAGGAAAGGGTAATGATTTTAAGTGGCCAGCAATGAGGAGAAATAAGTAACCATCAGCACTATGTATTGGCTACTATTTAGGATTATTTGAGTAAAAGAATAATGAAATAGAACAGAAATCCAAAATGAGCTGTATAACATCTAGGAAAGTTTGACTTTTTGGTGATTGTCCTTGTGAATGATGAAGGGTGAGCCACGCATTCTGCTATTCCTGCTGCCTGGTCTGATGGCAGAGGTGATTAGCTATTGCCTTGCTCTATTTTCTGAAGCATGTGGGGTTTTTGGAGGTCTCCTCCATCTTTGAGGAGAAACATGAGTTTCTTTTGCATTGAGTTTGTGTGAATCTGGTGGTTTCTGGAATAGCTGGGGGGACCTGAACTCGCAGCTTGGTGATATTTTGATGCAGTTTTGTAATGATCTTTCTGACCACGTGAACAAGGAGCATTTTATAAGCATTTCTGAGCCCCTTTGAATTCTTGTAGAAAATGTTAAGATTTGTGTGTATTTGCCCTTGTTGGGCTTGGCACTTCAAATAATTTATTATTTTGTCACTCTTTCCTCACAAAGATGCGCTCTGTTCTGTCAGTTATCTTGGCGGTTTCTTGGCTTTGGCTTTACTTCATAGATTGTCTATAATGGCAAGTTATTTTGCATCATGGACTTCTCCAAGCTGTCTCTGAAAATACGTCGTTTCTCACAGCTTCTGGAGTGTCCCTTCAAAATGCACTGCATATTGAACACCCTCAGGCAGTGAGTGTTCCCCGCTGCTGTAACTCAGAACTGGTTAAATGGCAAGCCCTGGAGAACTTCTCAATTACTTTGAAGAAGTTCTAAGCATCTGTGATATGTATAGAATTAATGGCATATTTCTGCTCCTGAATATTGAAGAGACTACCCTCTTGTGGCTTTTAGGACCTTGCTCTGGTAACTGGAATTGAAATACATTGAGTACAGGGTTATGTTTATCAATCCTTTCATGGGTTCTGCTGGTTTTCTGTTATTCCTTTTCTGGAATTTGCGATTAAATGCAAACTCATAGGTCTGAATTCCCTGGGAAGATGCCTGAACATCTGCTGGGGAGTCTGTGGCTAACCTTGTCTGTGGTCTCCTCTGGTTTCACCAGCTTCAACCTCATGAAGAAGAGAGCTTGTTCTCTCAAATGATGATTTGAAGGAGTTTTGATAACTTGTCATCTCTGTTCTTGATTTGGTTTTAACTGGGATTTTTTCCACCCAGTGCTGCTATGTCTGTTGGTCCAATAGAGTGAACAAGCAGCTCTCTATCAGAAGGAGCAGATTATAGTCAATTAGATGTCTCTCTAATTGTCGAAGAAAAAATTCAAAGGTATCGAGAGAAATTCCAAATGCCAAAAAACCTGCTTTGAGATTTATTCTGTGAAAGGACAAGCTAATGAATTTAGGTCTTGTAATCCAGGATAAAGAAAACAGAACTGTGAAGGGGAAGGCTGGTAAAGCTCTGGGAGCTGTAGGGCATGACATGATGAGCCAACAGAAATGACAACTGCAGTAATGTGCCATTCTGAGCCCTGGAAGAAAGCAGCAGCAAAGTGCTGATTTCTGGGAGAGCAGGAGCAGATCTGGAATTAGCAGTTTCATGTTTGGGAGCAACATCAGGAAAGCATTAGGGCAGAGATGGGAGGTAGGGGGAGTTGTGATGGCTCTGGGGCAGAGGCATTTCTGGGGTGGTAGCTGTGGGTGTGCGAGCAGATAAAAGGAAGCTCATGTTTCTGTCTTCCTTACAATCATGGTAGCATGTCCTCTTGTTTGTGTGTGCTTTGGAGGAAAGCTGGCTCTTCCATAGCCATAGCAACGAGTCATTGCTATGGGTTTTATCAACTCTGCTGTAATCTCTGGTTTTCAGTCCAGAAGAGGGATCTAAACTGGCTCTGGAAATGACCTTTTAGTCAATCAGACCATGAGGTGGTACCTTTGATAACACATCTCTTTGCTTTTCTTAGGTCAGTGCTTTTTATTTCTCTGATGTCCTCAGAGGCTGCTGCTAGTAAGTGGTGGTAACCATGTATTATTATTCTGTCTTTCAAGGCCATACTTTGAAAACCCTCCTCTAATTTTAGTGAGTTTGGACCAAACTTTTCTCCTTTCAAGCCATGAAAGAGATTAATCTCTTTTGGCATTTTAAGATATTGGGAAGATATTTTTCCCATCTACTATTTATATCCAGTAACAGCATCATAGGTGTGGGGCTGCTTTTCTTAGGCATATGCAGGGACAGCATAAAAGGTCAGGCAAATTCACTATATGATGTGGCACTGACTGCTGTGTGGACAGAAAATCCTCCATGTAAATGCTTGGATGGAGCATGCAAGGAGGATGCACCTCTACGGGTCAGCCCTTCTCCAGCAATTGCAGGGAAATTCCAGGCATTTCTGGGGCGGGAGAAAAGGGTGTGAGCCACTGTTTGGGCCACCACTGCTAATAGTTGCATATGGTTAAGCTATTCCTTTGGCCAGTGTGCTGGGGATGGCAGAGAACATTCCACCTCCTCTATCCCCAAAGAAATGCTCCCTCTGTCCCGCACATGAAGCACATAGGCTGCTTTACCAGCAGTGTATTGGTGCTTATGAGCATACCTGGAGCTTCAATGTGAACTGGCTAAGCACAGGGCAGGTACCAGACTTCTTCTGTTCTTTATTTCACTCACAGATTCCTGGAGAAGGTACAATTTAATGCAGTAAATTCACCCTGTTCCCACAAAGAGAAATGCTTTCAGAAAACTGGATTTATTACAGGACAAGGCTTTGCTTCTTAGAGCACAACTTTTCTATGCTCACTTGTTTCTGGTTACAAGCAGCGCATATTCCCTGGCATTGCCATTTGTTTCTGTTTCCTTCTCAGACTCCAGGTTTCTTACCTGGGGCTCCCCTTCAGAAGTTCAGGCACGTGCTGGTGTTGTCATTGGTGATCTCCTGGTGTGAGATGGAGCTCAGACTGCTGCTTTCTTCTTTGGCAAGGCAAGTCTGCTTCTCTTGCTTCTGAGGGGCTCCCTCAAGTTCTGCTCAGCTGTGAATGTGGAACTCGGAGCACGTGGAGTCTGTGGCCTTGTGGCTCCAAGCCCAAGAATTCACTAGAATAATAAATCTAATTTATGTGTATGTATAATAAATGCTGAACTCTTCACTCACAGTTTACTTAGAGATTTGACACACAGTAATTTTAGGCTTTTCAGAAGGTTTGCATTTGGGTTTTTTTTTATATTTCTAATGCTTTGTAAAAAGAAGTCTTAAAAGGAGCAAAATGGGTGTTTGCTTTATTATGTTAATGTAATACCTACACGAAATTTAAGGCCACCAAAGAACAAAACCAAATCCATTAGTAATTGAACTGCACAGTGCAATCTATTTAAAGCTATCACCATTTTGACAAGCTGGAGGGAAACTCATTTAAAGGAAATGCCATCCTCGTGGCTGAAGTTTGATTAGCTTCCAGCGTGTGTGGAATGTTGAAAGTCGCTTTCTCCTCCTCCTCTTGATTTGGTATTAGACCTTCTTTAGCAAAAGCCTTGAGATATTTGTGACTCTGTTCTTGATGACATATTGGATGACAGTTTTGTAATGAATTTCCCCAGGTTTATGTCAGTTCCTCAGCTGCTTCTTTTTTGCATCTTACTTAACACCATTTGGTTTCTTCTTTTTTGTTTCTTTGTTCTGTCGGGAAATAGCTGACACATTCAGAAATTGGCAGAAATTAAGGTGAAAAAGGTAAATTGGGACACAGGTCAGTGAAATAGCATTTCAGTCATCTGCATTGCTGGGAGGCAGATGAGGACTGCAGTCCCTCAGCCACCATAAATCCCTGAGTCCTACTCTGTTGCATTGCTTTGTCTTGCATGCTGCTGAGGTCCAGGTAAACATATCCAGGAAGCAAATTCTTTGCTTATTCACTATCAGGATGCGCAATTTGGGAGACAAAGCTCCTTCTAGTCTCCCTGAGACAGCTTCCTTCATAGCTCTGAATTGGCTTTGATTCAGAGATGCTGAAAGGTGGCCTGTTCCTCCCCATGGCCTATAGATAAGGCAGTGATGATCCACTGTTCAATGCATAAGTGAGTTGTCTGTGATGTTTGCATGGTGACTCATTGCTGCAGTGAAAGAAAGAGCGTTTTCATTTATGCGTCTCCCAAAATCACATGTGAAGGCAAAACGTGTCCTGTCCAGAGAGATGCAGGACTGGTGTCAGAACACCCTTCGTGGGATTCCTATGCTTCAGGTGGCCATAAAGAAAATGACCCTCCAGACCCTTTTGCAACTTAAGGAAGTGTAGAACAGAATGATGAGATTTAAGAAGTACAGATTTAAGAGCCACCTCACCTGCAGAGCAGCTACCTCTCATTTACTTGCTCTCCTGCAGGCTTCAGAGTTGTCTGCTAGGCTTAAGACCTTATAATTTATATCAGCTGGAAGGTAAGTAAGTATATTTCTTCATGTGCCACCTTTTCCTTTGCGTTGTTCTAAGAGGCTGAGTTGGCAGATGAAGGGCCTTTTCTGTAACTTATGTTCATCAACAAGTCTCTCATCAGTTTCTCTGTCATTTTCTCTCTTGCACTGATAAATCTGAGCACACACTGCACCCTGCAGTGAGGAAGAAAGGAGCCTGCATCATGGTAATGAGCAGTGCAAGGTCCCTGAGAGGCTCCTGAGCTGTTCTGCAAAAGTCTGGCCTCTCCAAACCCCAGTGTATCAGGGAGAACAGTCCCCTTGCCACTGAAATTCCAGTGCCAAAACATATACACCCTCTTTTAAGTACAGGTTTAAGGGGGAGTAGATGACTTGAGAGAGAAGTTAAGTTAGTGCCATCTAATGACAGGTAGCCATGAACAGCAGTGTGCTTATTTTTCCAGTCCTGGTTTGCTGCTTTCTTCCTTTGCCTTGTCCTTTGCTTCTGTTTTGTCCCTGGCATATTTATGGATGTGATTTTGCTGTACATGCGTGAGTGGTGGGATCTGCATCTATTTTTAAGCTGCCAAATATAATCTTAGAAATGCTCAAATGCATTGCTCAGTTCCAGAATGACTTGCTATGGAAGCCAGGTGGCTGTGCATAACTTTCTTGCCTAAAGAGTAGTATCTTCCCAGAAATACTTGCAGCAGCTTCAAAAAAGTCACTTGTTGAAGTCTCAGATAAGAAGGGCTCTTCCTAAGTGTGCAAACCTCTGCCATCAATTCCCGCAGCATGTCTATTTGATTTGTTTGCCCTAAAGTTGCCTGGTGTAGCTGCCGCATGACTTCAGCTGGTCTTGAAGTGATACAGGAGAAACAACTGCATCTTCCTCTTTCCTAGGAATGCCCTCATTTTCTTACTGCTTCCTATTCTCTGGACACTGTGGCAGTGATGTGTGTAAATTTTATGCCCAAACTAGCAATCTGAGCCTTGTATCGTCAGGTGAGAAGGGCCCAGTTGTTTCGTCTGGATCACTGTGGTTTTGGTGCTAGGATTTTACACCATTAAAACACCTTCTTCTGGGAAACAAATGAAGTTGCTTTACCCATCTACTGAAGTTGTATTGAAGAGGTTTACAATGTGAAACTCCATTTGTTTTGCCTAAAGTGACTGAACCATTCAGTTGAGGATTATATGCCTGTGAGAACAGCTATGGCAAATGGGCATTTGCGACTAGTATGGAGCTTGAAGGGGCAGGGACCTTTGGATAAACAGGGATAAAGTAATCCCTCTCGTGAGGCTGGAGATGCTCTTCCAAACTGGTATTTTAAAATGTACTGAGGAAGGTGTAGTAATGCAATGGGACTCACTGCACATGAGGGGGATGCCCATAAAGATCTCTACTGTAGTATGCAAGGTTTTGAGCTTCATGAAAAGTTGGTGTGCATTAAAATTAGCTGTAAACTCAGCAGGCACCCGCAGCTGGAAATCCTGCCAATGGCAGTCTTATTGACTGCCCAACATGGGGTTCCAGGGAGCAGGGACTTGAGTGACTACAGTGAAAAATCTTTGGGTTTTAGCCCTATCGGCGTTGTGTGTGGTGTGCAGATAGGAAAGCACCACTTCACGTTGCCACTAAAAGCTTAGAGTGGTGGCTGCAAGAGTTTTGGTATTACCCTAAAAAGGTATAGATTTATTCATCATCTTTTAGATACTTGCAGACAAATGGAAGTCTCCAAAGGATGGAGAGGTGAAAGACACAGAATATGTGTCTGGTGAGGACAGGCTGAGAGGCTGGGTTTCTTCAGAACAAAGAGGGCTCCGGTGGCTTTGCAATATAGGAAAGATTGTTATGAAGAGAATTTTCATGAGTTATTGTTTGGCTGTTGCAGAAAAGAAGAGAAGCAAATTATGAGTTCTGACTTACATGTTCCAAATGTAGTCTGTGAAGCATTAGAGCTGGCTGCTTGTGGAAGTTGTGAAATCCCCTTCACTGATTAATTCACTGCAGGTTTAAACATGTTTGGATGATTGCTAGTAAAAGATGACTTAATATGCTTTTTATCCTGGCCCAGAAGTAGGAAAAAGAAAAGGCAGTCACTTGAGGTCACTGTCAGCTCTTTGGACTCATCTCCATCTGCATCTTAAGATGAGGAACAGATATTTACAGAGTTGCTGTAGGTTTAAATAACACTACACTGACTATCATTTTCTTGGCCATCTGTGTGAGGGGACCCAAAGATGACACCAGAGCTGCTCCAAGAAAGCAATTCCATGTTAAATCCAGTAGCAGATAGAGGCTGAGATACCGTTCTGCAGACAAGAAGGCTGTAGTCTTATCAACAATAGTAAATGTATTTTTTTTTTTTCATCAGTGAGTGTTCAAAATAGTAAAAAACAGTTTTGGAATTATGAAGGCCTTGGCAAGTATAATACGAGGTACATAAAGCTTCTTATCTGAATCAAGAAGGAAGTAAATTGGACAGAAATATACTAATCTGTGTCATCCAGTGTTTGGGAACTAAGGCACAAGGTCTCATTTGTAACCAAAATGGGCTTGGAAGTAGAAGCAAGATCCCAACAGTAGCTCAGAAGTAGACTCCAGATGTCTTTAAAACTTAATAGTATTTTCTTAGTTGCTAAAGGAGCTAGATCCTAAAAGGAGTTGGAAAAGGTACATTGTGAAGTTGCATGGAAGTTTTATAATCCTGGAAGAGACTGTTCATTTTACCTAGCCAAGACGTTGTCCTTGCTAAGCCAGGAAAGGGTCTGTGGTGTTGCTGCTCCTTTGTCAGGAACTGAACTGTGCAACTATGGAGAAAGGCTTTCTGAATTGATTCAGAGGTCAGAAGTAGAGAAGCTGTGCATTGAACTTGGTTACTGCTTTAAGAACTTCAAAAAGAACAAGCAATTTAAAGCACTTAGTAATGTGAGGATATGTACATCATAATGAAAAGAGGCTTCACTTTGGGAGTTCTTGTTAAAAACCAAAATGAAACAAACCAAAACCTCTAAACCAACACCCAAACAGACTTTCATACTAAAAATGTTGAACCATTTAAGTGTATTGCAGTATCTGGTACACTTTAACAGCTGCATTACAAGATAACCCATTATTTGTGCATTATGTAGGATTAATGCTTACAGTAAACCACTACTGGAAGAGTTAAAATAGCTCAGGCATACTGCATAGGGAAAGGTGTTTATGGAAAAGGTGAGAAGCCGAACCTCAAACACTGAAACATCCGATGTTGATGCAATTCCATTTTTATAAAATAGTCATTCATTGCGTTAACATTTTCCTTGTGTGTTTGCTTTTCCTGATGGCCTGTTGGGAGCCAAAAAGAGACTAAAATCAGATGATGATGATGATGTGTTTCCTCTTTCCCTTCTTCATAACGTTCAGCTTAATTCTTCAGCATTTAGCTGTATAATATGTGCTGCCCCTTGTGTTATCCCTGGGAGATCTTCTCAGACCCTGAAAGTAAATTAAATAATAGGCAAGGTCTAAAGGAAAGGATGTTTAAGTTCTTATTTCATCTGGAATGCCCCTTTCAAGCTCCCTTTCTCCTGCTAGGCTTCTTTTATATTTGATTAGCTCTACGAGATGGATTTTGACATTTAAAGTATGTGTAATAGTGAATAATGACATAGTTGGGATTACAGAAAAATATTTGCCCTTGAAAATGGTAATGCTTTGTTAAATACCGTTTGCATCATATCCAAGCGTAATAAAATAAAAATGGAAATGTGAATGATTGTGATGGGAATGAATAGTCTCAGAGTGCGACAGAAGAAGGCAGAAGAGAGGACCTTGGTGATTTCAGTAAAGCAATAATTTAAAGCACAGCTTTAGATGGATTCTGCACAGTGTGGGCTCGCTGTGTTTCCAACCCTGATAGTTTATGTTTGGTTGAAAAAGCCCAACATCCAAAATAAAACATGCCTGAATTAACAGTATAAAAGTGAAACCTAAAAAGGTACCTCAATTAAATACAACCAGTGGTCTTCCAGGCAGCTCAGACCTTGCACAAATCCTTGGAGAAACTCCCCCGAGTGCCACAGTGTGTCAACACCTTGGATGTGAGTGCATTTGTAGGGCTGTGCTGTTAATGCTGCTGAGAGGTTACAGGAAAAGCTTTGCTGGGGTGGGGAAACCAGAGGTTATATGCAGCGTGGATCATTCTTGGTTTCTAGTGTGGCTCCTGTGAGAGCTGTGTTGGCACAGTGGGGCCAGCTGAGGGCTGGAACAGAAGGGTAGTGCATGGGAGAAGGTCTATTATCTGTTGTCCAGGATAGCCAGTGTGTCATCTGCAGGGGAGTGGTTGGGGGCTCTGGAGCACACGTGTGAACAGTTCATCCTCAGCATCTCTCTTTCCTCTATAGTGGTGTACAGATGGATTTATTCCTGGTTATCTGGTCAGGGGTGAACTGTGCTGAGACTAGAAAATGGGATGAGGAGTCTTCCAGGGCCATAGGGATCTGTTGTACTTGGTTTGGTTTGCAGGTGATTGGGCTGTTTTATTGGTTTTCACTCAAGTCGTCAAAGTCATCAGTGTGCTCTTGAACCCAGAACCCTCCTATGGGCTGGGATGCACCTCCAGAGTGTGAACAGCAGCTCAGGGAGGGGATACTGCCCTCTCTGTGCTCTGAGCTGCAGGAAGGATCTCTCAACAGATGTGTTGCAAAGCAAGAGTTAAAGGATGTGTTTAGCATCAGGGATGACAACAGTGGCAGGTGAATGAATGTGAATTTAACTTGGGCTATTTCATTTGGTACTTCGGAAATGATGCTTTTAAGTGCAAAGTGATAACAGCTATATTGGCTCAATGTGGGCAAAGAATATTAGTCACAGTAAGAAAGGTGGTTTGATAGACTGATAAAAATTGAGTACGTGGTGTAAGACTACCTGGGTTGGGTTGAATGTGTCAAATGTGAAGAAGCAAAATAGTGCCCTTGCTATGACTTGGCTGCACTTTGGTAAATGTTCCAGCTCTTCTGGACTGCTTATTTTTATGTAAGGACTTGCACCAGGATATTAATCATGGCATCTAGCTATTAATCTTTTTTATAGTATCAGTGTCACTGTTGTCTATGTCCAAAAATGCATCTTCGTAAGCGATAATGAGTCATAGTTGGGCTGTTACAGTTACTGGTGAATACTTCTCCATGGGTTCAAATGACTTGCTGCAGAACATCAGATATATTGCAAAAGATGCCGATGATACTGCTGCTGGTTTAGATTACGGTTTGCTCAAGGTGATGGAACTGATAAAATTCAAACACATTATCCCCTTAATGTCAGTAATGCAAAAAAGAATCTGTCCAAAGTCCAGCTGGATTTTTGTTGTTGTTTTTCTTGTTAATATGAAGTTCCTTTTCGCCCCGTATGGATTCATTTGTGCTTGGAAATTCAGGGAAATTCACCACATGCAAAATGACTGTAATGTAGTGTCTGGATCTGTGCATTCTTAATGGGTCACAAAGGAGCTTTTCTGTAGAAAGCGCATTCCTAAGCAGCGAGTGCCTTAGTGTCATGACACTTGGGAAGGCCCTTCCACAGTAAGTGGTGTTTCACAGAAAAGGTTGTTCCTGTTTTTGGGGTTCTCCCACACCTGTCCCTCTCCTCAGTTAATTAAACTTGTAATAAATGTTCATCAAAACAAACTAGTTTGACCCTTTGGGAAGTATTGGACCAAACTGTTAAAGAGGAGCTCTGGGGGGAGCCTGGCACAAGCAGCAAAGCTCTAGTCCCTCAAACTGGCCCAGGGTGACTTCAGCTGTCTTATGCCTGGAAAACTCATAGCTTATGTGTTAAAGTGGGGCAGAGTAAGATGGAGAGAGAGAAAGCTGAATGCAAAGGGACAAGAAGGAATAAATTGGCAGTAAACCAAGCTGGATGCTCCAAGAGGGAATAGCTAATTGGGTATCATTAATGCCTTTCAGATAATGGTATCCACACACCTGAGAAACATTGTCTGCCTGTCATAGCAGCCTTGTTCTGCCTCGTGGTGTGATGGTTCCTTCTGTCTGAAGCACAGATTTGCATTCAGACCCATTTCACACCCAACAGAGTGTCCTTGCTCAGTACTTTGCTGTCAGGCATGGAGAGAACCCTTCCTCAGCTCCAGGTTTGTACACATGCTCTCTGGTTCACTTAGATGATGGTTTTGCCCAGGTCTTTGTAGTAAAAAATTACATTTGATATAGAGGAGAATGTAAAAAAAATCTTCTTCTACAACAGAGGAACTGTGGGTGAGAGACTGGAACTAAGAGGAGGACTTTGAAGCAGGTACTTAATTCTATCTGGGGCTTTTGAATGCAATGCTGTAAGTAGGAAAGATAAATCTGTTTCCTTGGGTTTTTTTTGGTAATGAAGGAATAAAATGTCTCATGTGTGCAGCAAGCCTGCTCATACGGGGATGACAGAGACATTGCTGGAGTCTTGCCTGAGTAAGAACAGCAGGATGGGGGCCCCATGGTGCAGCTCTGATGTGCAGCTGAAAGAGGTAATGCCAGAGTGGAAAGTAGCCTTCTTTAGAACACATCATGAAGCGGTGTCAGGAAGTGTTTCTACAGACAAAGATAAATTGCTGGCGTGCACTCATCCTATCAGCCAAGAGGAAAAGTTAATTTTAAGTACGAGAGATAGCAGAGCTGCCTTTGTAGGAATGGTGCAATGCAGAGAGTGGTCCTGATGGACTTCCCCAAACCAAAACATTACTGCACATTTATAAAGGCAGCCAGAAAGAGCGTTTTGCATCTCTGTGTTCTGCTGTTATTTCTCTTTACTGTGCAAATCAAGCATGATTCAGACTTGACATAAGTTCTCAGAAAGAGTTGGTCTACATTGCCCTTGGTTTTGAACAACTGATTAATGGCTGATTTGGAGCTTGCTTCACGAGGGGTATTTTAACCGTTCAGTACGGTGTAATTTCACCTCTGCCTTCAGTTGAACATCTGTGAGGTCTCATGCCAGTGACTGCAGTGGGGCTGGAGAAAGAGCACGGTGTTGGTAGCACCGTGTTGCAGGTCTCCCCTCCCTGTTTCTGCTCGGTTTTGTTCCATCGTTTCTCAGCTTGGGCAGCTGCTGCTCTTCCTGCTCAACTCCACGTATTTCACTGGCAATGCAGTCTCCCTTTAATCAGTGCAATGGAGAAAGGTTCTTAGAGACATGAAGCAACCTCAACGCTTACTTGAATTTTTACTGGGTCTTGAATTCTTTTGTTGTACTAACAAGTGGAAACCTCAGAGCCATTAGAAAAGCAGTGGTACCAAAATGGCTTCAGATTCACCCTTGATCCTCTCATTATTCTTTCCAAGATACTGTCTAATTATCTAAAACTCAACTCTGTCATTAGTTAGATCACATTTTTGTAATTACAAGCTATATATTTGTCATATCTATGGAAGCAGAAAACATTAACATGATAAATCCATGGTTTCTGCAGCCTCAGCAGGAATTGCTAATGAGCAAATCTTCCTTTCTGTTTAGATTGGTTTCTTTTTAGATTTTATTTTTTTTCCCCTAAAGCTTTTCCAAAGCCAAGTAAATGGAGACTGAACCTGAAAACTCATGTGGTGAAGTATTTCCCTTAGGCTGCCTTTTGGCTTTTGCTATTGGGATATTTGTGTCTGCGTGAACAGACCAGGGTACTAAACTCCCTGAATTTGTTTTTCCTCTTCTTAAAATTACTTTGTTCTTCCTCTTGGTTGCACAAATAAAAATGTAAATGCAAACTTCAGAGGGAAGATTAATGCCGTGAGATAAACAGTAATCAGAGAAAGCATCTGTCATCACAGGAAACCTTTGTACTGTGGAGGAAAGCAGAGGAGGAAAGATTCAAATTCAAAGCCGCCTTGTCTCAAAGCTTCTCTGCAGTTGTAGGCTGGATGAGCTGGCTGAGTGGTCAGCAAAACTCCACTGCCATGACTGAGTGGTGAGGGTGATGCTTTCCTTGTGAAAAACTGGGCTTCGACTTTGTGTGTCAGCTGGGGTGGTTTTTCACTTCTGTATTATGAGTTATAACATGGCTGTAGAAGTCTCCATGAAACCACAGCTCAGCTCCAGTGGCAGTGAGTCTCATGCATGGCAGATGGTCTTTCTTACTCTAAGAAGGCTTTCTCCGTGTTTCTGCTGCCATCCCAAACCATGTTTTCCCAGATTTTCCTGTTATCCTCTGTGTTTTGTGGATCATAGAATCATAGAATAGTCAGCGTTGGAAAGGACCTTAACTTCACATCTGGTTCCAACCCCCCTGCCGTGGGCAGGGACACCTCACACTAAACCATGCCACCCAAGGCTCTGTCCAACCTGGCCTTGAACACCACCAGAGATGGAGCATTCACAACTTCCCTGGGCAACCCATTCCAGTGCCTCACCACCCTTACAGTAAAGAGCTTCTTCATATCCAATCTAAACTTCCTCTGTTTGTTTGAACCCATTACCCCTTGTCCTCTCACTGCAGTCTGTAATGAAGAGTCCCTCCCCAGCTTCCCTATAGGCTCCCTTCAGATATTGGAAGGCTGCTCTGAGGTCTCCATGCAGCCTTCTCTTCTCCAGGCTGAACAGCCCCAACCTTCTCATCAATTTTATTTGTATTCCCCACCCCCTCCATCTATCTGCTGATCTTGATTTCTCTGCACTGCTGTTTTCAGTTGGATTTAGTTCTCTGCTGCCTCGATCTCTATGTCTGTGATACACGCTCAGCTCCACCTGGACTTCCTCTGCAATAGTTTACAGTCCTTGTTTGAGATGACTTTCCCCTTCTTGTCTTTCAAATGCTCAGTGGGACATTGTTTATTGGCATTTTTCCCTTATTCCTGTGTTCACTAAGGAATTAGTCACTTAAAATCTCGTCTTTCAAACAAGTAACTACTTGGAGTAGGGAAACTTTGCAATAGATCTACTTTCAGGTCAGCAAACAGCAATAAGTTGTAATGCCACATGTCTTTTGTAGTTTTTTAGAGCCTTTAAGCAAAGATATACAACACTTTTAAATTGCCACTAAGTATTTCTCGGTGGCATAGCAATTAAAGCTCATACTCCTTTTCTTCAAATTCATGTTGGCTGTAAAAGGTAATATTTAGATCAGGTTTTATACAAATACAATACTGACTATCAAGAGTCAGTGGATATTTTATTTTCTGGAAGTGATGATGTATTTTGTTTTTGCTTAGCAAAAATGGTGACTGCAATTTACTGGATTTGTTGTTTTTATGACCTGTAGATGCACGGTGTGCGTGTGCCAGCATCCATAATTCCAGTGTTATTCTTGTATGCAGTTAGAGTGAGAAAAAAGATTAAATACTTTGTCATCCCTGCCATGAAGACTTGCAATGAATAGTAGGAAAATGGCTGTAGCCACCTTACCGAAACAAGGAACTTGAATGCAGCAGCAATTGCCTATGCCCACAGCATGGTAGCACTGCAAATGAGGTTGGCTTCCTTTTTTCCCTTCAGAGTTTCTGGTTGGGTGGTTTTGCATCCATTCCATGCCCTGGATAAATTACAGTGAGAAATCCTTTCTATACAGTCATCGTGGAAAGCAACAGAGATGCATGTGATGCAGGAGCAGAAATAAAGGTGCTTGAACACTTTGCTATAGGGTGTGCCTAAGGAACCCCACAGGGTTGCAGGATTTAGATGAGGACATCGTGTGCTGTTGAATACTGCATGTCCTGAAGCGCATCTTGAGCAGTCTGTTGGTTTCCTAAGGGGTCAGGAAAATGCCTTGCAGTTTAGGTGTTTCCTGGTTGAGTTTTGTCACAGTTACTTGGTTATTTCCCTTCCAGTCATTTTTCTTCTGACTGATGTCAAGGACATTATAATTAGCAGTGCTGAAGTCACTGATTCCATTTTGAGGTAATCTCTGTTTTCCAAGCTTATCTTCCTGCTGTATTCTGCAGTGTGCTTTGTGCGTGGAGGTAACACCAGTATTCTTCCAAGGGGATTCAGTTGCAATGACAAAACGTTTCTGTTTGCCTGATGCAGCCGCATTTCCTCTTTCCATAGAACTTCAGTTTGCTATTTTTCCAAAACTAAACCCCTGTTTGAATTATCTATTAAATTGTTCCAGATGCAGTTTTGCTTTGCTGACAACAGCTGTCTGTTCTGGAAACAACACTATTGATGTCTAATTAGAGCTTACATTGTGAAAACTGTGTCTAGACTTCATAGAAGATGATATGATTTCTGCAGAAATAGAAACAGCCCCAGAGGATATTCACACTGCTCCAGAGGACCTGGAGAACAGCAGACATGATTTCACCTCTTTGAGTTATTGAGATAAAGTGGAAAATCACAAAAACTACAAATTCTGTAGTCTACAGGCCCCGACTGGACTATGGGTTGTTTCTCAAGGGTTATGCCATGGCAGCTTTCTTGAGGTACCTCTGACAATGCTCACCCCAGTGACCAGAAACCGGGCAGGATCCTGTGCCCCTGGCTGTCTCCTCTCCACTTTAGTGTTCCTCCAGTCTCTGTGAAGAGCAGACTCCACAAATGGTAAAAGAAGAGTAGAACCCAACTTCCAGCTTGTTTGGGGATGGGTCTCCCCTGATAGCTCATTCCTGCCAGTGCTGGCACCCTCTAGAGCACTGAAACCCTGATTTGCTCAGCCAGCATAAATGAGGAGTTGCTTTTGTCAGAGCTGGTGGTCCTCTGCATGGAGCTGATGTGCTCCGTTTGTGCTATCTCATGCGGAGTCCCTTCATGCGAGGCTGAAGGAACAGCCACTGCCCATTCTCATGTGCTGCTTTGCTCTGTGAAGGGCCAAGGCTGGTCATTGCATGTTGGTGTTCATCAGAATAAGACATGTTGGCCCTGAGAAAAGTGTATTATAAAGTGAATATATTTGGGGCTTACTTCACTGGACTCATTCACTTTCATGTCATCCATCCCTTTTGTTTTGGAAATGAATCTACTAAAATAACTATTCTGATGGCAGCTTATTTCATATAGATCTATAGGGAACAAGGCCCTTTTATGAAAATCCTTTTGAATATTTTAATTTGAATGAAATTCATATTTAAATCTTTCTCTTTAGCTAAAATGTAAATTCAGATGCTAAACTGGTCCAAGCTGTCTGCAGCATATGCTTTCTCATCGAACTCTCTTGACAACCCTTGTTAACATTTACATAAACTGTACAGGCTAATAATAATGACAATGATGGAATTAGCTCATTACTATCTTATTTTTGTTATAGAATTTTAATCTCTGTAGGAAGGAGAGCCACTATATCTTTTGCATTACTCAGTGACTCTGCTTTACTATTATTAGTTATTTGTATGCATTTATTTCTCAAGATAGCACAGAAAAAGCATGCTGGTTTCCTTGCAGGGTATCTAGGAAGCTATCTGTTGTGCTTGTCATCTGAATTATGATATCATTATTAAATGATATTTTAGCATGTTTGAATAAGCTTTCTCTGAAAATGCATTCAGTACTGAATCTGGTTGGCTGTAATTCACAAGTTACTTTTGGACAACATGATCGTGCATCTCATCTGCCCTGCAAAAACCCTTTACAAGTCATGTCATGGACTAGTGCAGAAAAGTTAGTGAGTTGGTGGTGAGCTGCTGAGGAAATTACAACTTTTATGTAAGCTAGTATCCTAGGTTTATCAACTTTTCTAAGCTTTATTGCAGTGACCAGTTCATACTGGTCTGATGAGAAACAGCTGAGGAAACTGGAGAGAGTCATTCTGGAGGAGAGCCTGGGGGAACCTTATCACTGTCTACAACTACTTGAAAGGAAGTTGCAGTGAGGGGGGTTGGTCTCTTATCCTAAGTAACAAGTGACAGGACAACAGGTAATAGCCTCAAGCTGCATGGAGGAGATTTAGACTGGATATTAGGAAAAATTTCTTGACAAGAGAGGACGATGAGGCATTGGAACAGGCTGCCCAGGGAAGTGAAGGAATCACTATCCCTGGAAGTGTTCAAAAAGCGTGTGGTGGGGACCTCAGTGACATGGTTTAGCGGTGGCCTTGGCAGTCCTGGGGTAATGATTGGACTTGATGATCTTAAAGGTCTTTTCCAATCTAGTTGATTCTATGATTCTATGAGTGATGCAACAAGTTAGAGAGTGTGTCCAGGTGGGATGTGACAACAGCCTTCATGGTCCTGAGTGTTTTCATTTCCACTGGTATCTTTGCTCTTTCATACGATGATAGAATCAATAAGGTTGGAAAAGACCTTTTAGATGTGTAAGTTTGGTGCTTAATATATTTGTCTTTTTCTGTACTAACATACATCCTTCTGCTTCTTGTATCAGCAGCACATAAAGGCGCAAATATAGGTAATTTAATTTTCTCTAGTCTCTAGTTTGAGTTTGAAGTGCTTGAAATCTCCGCAATGGCATTTATGAAAACTTAGAAATAAAGAAGGAATCATGATGGTCAAACTATGTACAAGAAATTTCGAGTGGCTGTAGGATATATATGTATATTCACACGCTCAAGAGCACAGTTTTACCATGTAAACGACTTTTGAGCTGGTTCTTATTGCCTGTTCAGGAGTTTGACATGGGTAATAACAGCATAGGGTTCTGAGAAAAACCAATCCACCCCCCTCACTAAAAAGCTGGTTTGACTTCAGTTTTCATTTCTCTTGTAAATTGATTCTTTTTTAACTAATGTGGGGGAGAAGCCATGTGACTGCCTGCAGCTTGGAATATCTGGTTTATAATTAGAGCTTTTAAATTACAGCAAAAAGGAGAAATTCCCTTTAATTTTAAATGGTATTTTTATGTGTTGGGATGAAAAATCAGCAGTGCCAAAGCACAGAATTATAGCAATATATAACTGATAGCATGAGATGGTGTTGTCATAGAGAGACTTTGGAAAAACATGTTGCAAAATTCCACCGGCCCTTTTGAGTGATGGGAAAGGGATTATCATGCCATGAGTTCTCACACACTGTAGTGACTGGCTTTGATTTGTGCTTTCAAGGTTGTATTGGCCATGCTGAGTCTTGTGCTCTTTGCTTTTGTGGAGGACCTTCAAAATCTGCAGCCAGGAGCTGGGTTGAGCTCGATCCTCATGCCCTGTGTTGGTGTTTCCAACTGGTTCCTTCCTACGAGTCTACTCCTCTTTCACATGCATTGGCACAATCCTGCATGGATCCAAGACAAAGTGGTCCCATTACATAAGGAATGTGACTTGCAGAGTGCACAAGTGGTGTGTGGGTGAAGCACATCTCGGGGCGAGCGGAGCGATCGGCTGTGTAAAAATAGGCATTGCGGTACGTGCCAAGATGAGTAAGTTACATTGTCGAGTGAACAACTAAACCTAAACCCCCTTCTTCTGCCCACTTTCCTCCCCCAGCTTCTAATAACTGTAATCCAATCAAATAAATGATGAGAGCTGAAAGGAAGTAGAAACTGGCTTAATTTCTGTCACTTGTCAAATATTCAATCACTTTTCCCACTGTGAATTGCATTAAAAATCGGCCACTTTTTTTGATCGGTAAAAATGGAGAAACAGTAAGCATTGGTCAGTTCTCTCTGTGTGTATTTTTATACTTATATATGCACACACATACATAAAAATCTACATGAAGGACTGTGCTTTGTTGGCTTATTTAAGGATCACCCAACTGTTTTTAAAGCTCCATCAAACAGCAGAGTGGAAGTTGTGAATAGGATGGGTAACTGTGATGAATTAGTGACAAAATGTGTATTTGATTAGTCATTTTTTTATCAGCTGTAATTATGGAACATTACCGCAAATAAATCACATACACTGGGAAATACCGGAAGGGAATGTTATTGATTGCATTTGACATTTGGAGAGTAAGCTCCTATTGAAATCAAACAAAAGGTAATTCTAAATCTTACGTCTTTCACAGAGTTAGGGGTTCATGGTCAAAACATTAAATTAGTTTATCACTGCTGCAGCTGTGATGCAGTTTAATTCTGCAGTGTTGGAAAGACAGCTCTGTATGTAAGAGCCTAAGTTTGAAAGTGTTTCTGCTTCCGCGTTGATGCGGACAGCCACCAAGCCAGACTTTCAGATGCTTCCAGGGCTTTCAGGTGCCTATAGTTATCCCTTAATATTGCACTGTTTGGCAAAATGTCTTTGAAAATCCAGTCTTGTTAGGGACTTGCATCTTGTATAACCCTAGAAGCCATTGGTCTGTTTCAGATTTGGAGCATATATTTTCGGTATACATTTGACTTAAAGCCAAGAGAGAGCTGAAACTCTGCAGACCAGCTGCTGTATTTCCAGCCAGCTTTTAGCTTAGCTTTGGACTTCGTAAATAGGAAGAGGCTCCTGTGTGCCAGGAGTTACCATGAGTTTGGGTTGACTGGGAGAAGTTCATGGTGTTGGGAAGGGGGTAAGGGACTTGTTTTTCTCCTTAAAAAGGGTGGTTTGCTAGGATGGGTTACACCATCCCGTTAATGTGTCTCAAGTCCTGGGCAGCCGAGGGAAAACCTCATAATGGATGTGTGTGAAGAGTGGTTTTATATTGCCTTAGCAGCTGCCAATGGATGCTTGAGGCAGTTGAGCAACACCCACCTCAATTTACAACTCTGCTTTGCTTGGTATTTCAGAGAAGGGCCAGCAGACTTGGGGAAAACAGAGGAATTGGCAGGTCTGAGCTTTCAGCAGCTTGTGAGATGCCCCCACCTGAGGAACAACTTTGAGATATATGATAAAGGGATGTGTAATGTGGCCACTTCGGGAAAAGACTGTGCTTTGCTGAGCTGCCTCTTTCCTCTGGTGCTCTACGACCTGCAGTGTTGTTGCTGTGATGGGTGAGCTCTTTTTCTCTAGCAATTAGAGAAATCTGCTATTTACTAATTAGAAGTGCAATTGTGAAAGCTTTTCCTGAGAGGTATGTCAGTATAGGTTAATTGTGCTCAATTGGCTTGTGTGTGATTACATACATCACAAATTATTTAAAAGGATGACTGTGATTTGATGAGCTTGACTGCTGAACATCATGGGAGAGAGGGAGACTTCAGTGGTTGGTTAGCATAAAGAAGCTTAACTCTTATGCTCTGCTGTTCATTGTCTCTATTTGCAAAGTGAGAGTGAGTGGTTCAACACTTAAAATCATTAAGATCCAGGAAAATGGCTTTTGACATCATAAAATCTTAGCCTGGGGGGGGATAAAAGGCTGCATGAAAGCAAACACAGGTGTCAGTTAACCTGTTACGTGCAGCTTAACTCATGTGTGACATAACTTACGCTTGACTTCTTATTGTAAATATTGGGATGCTTTTTTTCTCCTCTCAGTGCTGCTTTGGTCAGAAGCACATAACTGACTCATTCCTGCATCTGGGTATTGACGTCATTGTGATGCACTTTTCATTTCTAGCATGAATGTTCAAGCCTCTCTGGTAGGGAATTTAAAAGGAATGCATGGTGCCGTTTATTATTAATGAGAAGTAAATGAACTAGAAAAATGACATTCGTGGGCTTTCCAACTCATTCTCCATTGCATTGAACATATTGGACATCAGAGCCTGTCAACACAGTCATCTGAAAATGCCTCCTTCAGTATTTTCCTCCTAAAAGCCTGAATTATTCATCAGAGATTTTACTATGTTAACATATTCTTATGATCACATTGAATTTGATTCCAGTGCATGGAAAAGTGCTGTTTGCATAAAACCAGAGAAATGTAGTAATGCTTTATCAGCCACTCTTCTAAATCTATCATAGCAAGTCAGAGCAGAAAGAAGCACAAAGTAATGTCGGATCATGTAAAATTAAAGTGTTTGTAATAGCCGAGGTGATCATGGAGCGCTAGTGAAGAAGTTTCTAGTTCTTGGATGAGCAGAAAGAAATAACAGGTTTCTGGATTTAGGAAGTTGATATGTTTTAGTCTGTGGGATAAGGGGTCTGCAGCAGGATGCGCTCCAGGCTCGGGTCCACATGTGTAGCGCAAGGCACTATGGTACTGGTAGTCAGGAATGGCCTGGGCAACATGGAATACTTCAGAGCACAACAGAACGTGATGAGGGCATGGAGTTCTGGCCAGTTACTGCTTGGGAAAAGGGGGGGAGCTTAATTTTTCTAATGAGGTTTTATTGGCTTTGGGCTTTTTTTGGTGGGGTTTTGTGGGTTTGTTTGTGGAGTTTTTTTATTTGTTTTTGGTTTTTGAGGCTGTCAGAGCCAAAAGGGGATGTGTGGAGTACAAATCATCTGACACCATAGGGTGCCAGGGATGTCTCTGGTCCACCTGTGTCTTCCCTGATCAATTTCAAAGGCCTCTGCAGTTGGCTGTATGAATCTCCCTGTAAATCTGACCTCCTGGCCTAGTTCACAGCTGGAATTGCTTAGCTGTCCAGGAGCCATGGGCAAGGGATGTCCCTGTTTCCCCATCCAGGGGCAGTGGCTGAGCCCAGCCAGAGCTGTCAGCAGGAGCCTGCAGAAGCTGAGCAAAGCTGAACTGTCCAGCATTCTCCAGGGTGAACAGTGGCCTTTCCCACTAACTCTGACTAGATTAAACAAGGGAGGGGAGAAGCATGGTAATTATCATTTTATTATCTGTTTTGAAAACTTTTTATTACTCTCTTGCCACTCAGCAAGCATCGGCTCTTGATCTGTATATTGGAAATAGATATATTCTAAGAAGTATTGGAGGTGTTTTCATACCTAAAGTACTGCAGTTCAGGTCAGAATATTAAAGGAAAAGCTATTTTAGAATTTGCTGCCTGGGGATACGTGAGTATTTTTTTAACAAGAACATTTATGTAAAAACAACTGAACTTCAAATATTCATATTTTGTGGATATGAAATTTGGTGTAGATATTTGATTATTGTTGGGAAAGAGGCGCCGTATTGTGCTGACTGCTAATGACTGTGTTGCTATTGCATCTCATTGGTAACAAAATCATGCCAGGACTGCATTCCCAAGAGTTTGACTGCTGCACGTTTCCACTCAAATGAACCGCAAATGCAGTCCTGTGCAAAGAAGTTAAAAAGCAATGCTGCATCTGACACCTTTCTGCACTACTCCTACCTATTTTGGAGGCAGGAAAAAAGCTGAATTCAGGAACAGAATAATCACTGCTAATTACGGCTTAAACCTACGGAACCTTCAGGTTTCTGGGGTTTAGCTTCGAACAGGCTATTTTTAAAAAGCCCTCAATGTGTCTTAAGTTACTGTTTTTAGCACATGCTCATGGAGCTTTGAGAGCGGTATGCAGACCATGAATGGGTGTGAGGTAAAAGAGGTGGAGAAAAGACTACAACAGATTTCGTAACACTGTTTGGTGAGGAAAGGAGGCAGCGGGCAGTAATGCAGCCTCTGTGTCAAGTAGGAGCGTCAGAGGTCGAGCCCCCTGGGATGTGAATTCTGCCATAGTACAACAATTGTCAATCAAAGCAGCCTCTCCCCTGTATGCTTTGGGTGGGAGTATCAGCTCTGCCAGGCATGGCCCATCCCCAGCAGTGTTCAGGGCCAGGTTGGACAAAGGGGCTTGGAGCAAGCTGCTCCAGTGGAAGGTGTCCCTGCCAGTGGCAGGGATTGGAACTGGATGAGCTTTGAGGTCCCTTCAACACAAACCAGTCTGGGGTCCTGTGAAATCCTGCATTAGGTTTTGGGGTGGGTTTTTTTAATGTATTGATTTAACCTACAAGTTTAATATCTAACTAGTGGATAATGTGTTCTAGGAATATATTGTTATGCTGAAATATGATTGAGAGCTGCAGTTTGATGCAGAAGTTTATTTAAAGTAGCCACATAATTGTACTGAAGATTATACTGAAATAATTCTGCAGTTTCATTATCGCTTCTGTAGGCAGACCTCTGATCTCGAGAACCAAGTGAGTGCTATTTGGGAAAAAAATACTCTAAATGCTTTCCTTTTTGTGAATTACACAGGGATAAAAGAGGAAAACTTCCCTAGTGAATCAAAGGATATTTCTCAAGTATTCCAGGCCTTGGATTTCTTGGGGCTTAAAATAGAACTTTGAGAGTTTTTCACCTTAATAAAATGCTGTATTTCCGAAAAATGGAATATTCTGTATCCCATGTGTTCTGACAGCTTTTTTGTAGTGTTATTTTTGTCCAAACTAGGTATTTTCAGCCCATTGTGTAAATGTCTGCCAGACCTCTTCTGCAAATCCATGGTGCAGGTTTGGATAGCGTGAGGATGGTGTCCTGTTTCTGCTCTCTCCCTCCTTCTTGTGCCCCTCCTCACTGGCAGAGCATGAAACTGAAAAGTCCTTGAACCCAGGATATGTGCTACTGAGCAACAACTAGACCATGGGGGTGTTATTCTCAGAGTAAAGCCCCCAACAACAGCACTGCACAGCTACTAGGGAGGAAATGAACTGTTAGAGCTGAACCCAGGACAGACACCTATTAAAACTTCTGCAAATAGTTCTGTCTGGTTGGTTGGGTTGTTTGATTCTGGGTTTTTTGGTTTGTGTTCCTTGGCACTTGATATGCTGCCAACAGCAGGGGCCAGTAAGATGCTGAGATCTGCAGCGTGACGTTGGCAGATTGCCTTGGTGTAGAGGTTGAAAAGCCTTGAACTCCACTCTACACCTCTCCTCCCTTGGTAATAAAAGGACAATTGACCTCTTACCTCTGTAAATGGCTCAGTGAGAAGTAGTTGGGGAATTTGCCTAAAGCTCCAAGCCATGAGAAAGCTTCATTGGGCAAGGTCATCTCATGTGTGTAGGGAAGGAAATGGCTCAGACAGTAGCCAAGGACAGCAGCAAGTTTAATCCTGGTTCTGGCTAAAGACAAAGTTTTCCTTCCATGCTTATTATTTTTCCCCACTAAGAGACCTGTTTATGATGTGATGTCTCTGAAATGTTTCATAAATATCCATTGCATTTATGTGATCTGGTGCGTTTGGGGGAGAAAAATTCTTTAAAGCTTTATGTTTTTATTAACAACCTCCTCTACAGAAAGATGTTTTCTGCTGCCTTTTATTTTAGGGGAAAAGGAAGGGAATAATCATTGTATATGGAATTGAAATAAGCTGAGAAGGGAAGACAAACTCTCTGACAGTCTTTAGTTCAACTGTTTAGGACTTTCATCCATGTTATCACTGGGACCACAGGGTACTGGCCATGATGGTTTCATCAGTCATTTCCCCAAGCCCCTCCATCTGACTTACACTAGATATGCAGAGGTAATGGCAGAATTTCCTACTACTCTGGGAATATTTAGCCCATCATTTTCCTCTGAAACTCTCCAAGCAGGCGGTAATGATTTATCTGTGTTATGCTGGTCAGTAAAACCGCACGTGCGTTTGGCTGTGACTTTTCCAGTGCTTTGTAGTCTGGGGAGAAATTTGAAAGCTAGGGCAGGCTGTTTGTAGCAACCCTGCGGAGCTCTAGGTGCTGTTGTTTGTTTCAATTTAAGATGGAATCTTCAGAAGGTTCTTAGGATATATATCTGGTGTTTCAGAGCTGGTAAAAAAGGAGCAGGAAAGGAGAAGGTACGGAGCTGCAAGGCCATTTGATTGTGCTATAGGCTTTAATATCCCCCTGATCTTATTTCAGATGCTTGAGTCATACTTTGCTTGCTCAGCTAATAGTGCACAAAGTGATCATTAATCAAAGTAAATAGCGTAGCCATAGTAGGAAACATAAGGCACTGAATACAGAGGAAGTCTGCATTGATTCCAGGGTATTTGGGACAGATGGGTGTCATCACTGCAATGTAAAAGGATAAGATTTCTGGTTCAAGCTTAGTTTTACAATTCACCATGCATCACATGAGCTGCAGTAATGGTGTATGAGCCCTTAGCCTCTAGTAAATGCTGCTGGTTTTGAAATGCAACTTGGACTCTTCTCTCTTTACTGCAAGGCAAAACTCTGTGACCACACAGCTGCTGTCAGCCAGCGCCTGGTGTGCTGCAGGGTGTGGAGCTGGTGGCTTCAGTGAATGTGCAAAGAGTTCCCAGGAAGAGTCTGCGTGGCCAAGCCTAAGAAAGGGCCATGCTATCGCGCAGGGTCTGCAGTGGTGGTTTCACCAGATCATGTCATGCTGATGGGAGAGTATTAGTGAGGAATCTGATGAGGTGATGGTACATTTTATGCTTTGTACCCGATGCATAAGTTTTATTTGTTGTCTTTGGAGGCTGCACCAGGAACAAGCCATTTGAAGACGGGAAAGTGCTAATTAGGAGGCGGTATAGAAATAGAGGTGCAGGCAGGCAGGCTGTGTGCAGTACCAGGGCGGGCACTGCGGTACCAGCAACTGGGGAGGAGGAGGAAGCCCTGCTAAGCCGGCAAGAGATGCTCCACGCTTGAGCTCAGATCGTTGGCACCCTCTCAAAGAAATCTTGCTTTGCCTCAATAGCAGCAGTTCTCACTTCACCACAGAGAGCAGGGCTGTGAGCTCGCTGCTTTAGCACTAGCACTGGAGGAGGGTTGTTTTTTGTGTGTGTTCCCTGTCAGTGTTTTCTCATTTTCTCTCTTTACAACTTTGGGGGAAAAAGAAAAGTTTGAAGTGATGTGGGTTTCTTGACTAGTTATGGAGCTGGTGGGAAATTGCAGCTGCTGGGCACTCCTCACTCAAAGATCTGATGACTCATAGGCTTGGGATATTGGGATGTTGTAACTCTCCAGCTCCAGGGTAGGAGGCAGATAATCCAGTCAGACTGTAAGGGCTGGCACGAGAGCTGGCACTGCAGTGAGGAGAGGGAGGCAGTGAATGTTGGTGATGGGTGATAGGTATAAAAGCTCTGGTTTTGTGCTATGGGAAACTCAGTACCAAGTGGCTTTATGGCATACTTGGCTTTAACCCAGAATCAGCAAAATCCAAGCACTTGGGGTCATAAAGTAGTTTATGTTGGACAGGATCTCTGGATGTCTCTGGTCCAACCCCTTGCTGCAAGCAGGATGAGATTTAGATGACCCCTCTCAAGGCCCAATCCAGTTAAATTTTGGATTATGTCCAAGGCCTGAGAGTTTCACAGCCTTTCCGGTATCTGAAGGGGGCCTATAGGCATGCTGGGGAGGGACTCTTCATTAGGAACTGCAGTGATGGGACAAGGGGTAACGGGTTCAAACTTAAACAGGGGAAGTTTAGATTGGATATGAGGAAGAAATTCTTTACTGTAAGGGTGGAATGGGTTGCCCAGGGAAGTTGTGAATGCTCCATCACTGGCGGTGTTCAAGGATGGATTGGACAGAGCCTTGGGTGGCATGGTTTAGTGATAGGTGTCCCTGCCCATGGCAGGGGGTTGGAACTGGATGAGCTTAAGGTCCTTTCCAACCCTGACTATTCTATGATTATGTGATTCTATGAAGAAAAGAGAAAAGACAGAGGAGAGAGGAAAAAGAAAGGGAAAAAAGGGACAAAAGGGGAAAAAAAAAAACAGAAAAAAGAAGAAAAAGAAAAGAGAGAAAAAAGAGAAAATGAAAAAAGAGAAAAAGAGAAAAAAGAAAAAAGAAGAAAGCAAAAAAAGAGAAAAAGAGGGGAAAAGAGAAAAAAGAGAAAGCAGAAAAAAAAGAAATAAAAAAGATACAAGAGAAAGAAAAGAAAAAAGGAAAAAAAAACGATAAAAAAGGAGAAAAAAGAGAAAAGATAAAAAGAGGAAAAAGGAAAATAGAGCAAAAAGAGAAAAAGAGGGAAAAAAGAGAGGAACAAAAAGAGGAAAAAAGAAAAAGGGAAAAAAGAAAGAAAGAAAAAAAAAGGTAAAAAAGAGGGAAAAGAAGAAAGAAAAAGAGGAGAAGAGGAGAAGAGGATGCTGGGGTTTCCCCTCCCCCCCCCAAATCCGCACACCCTCGCCCAGACGCCGGGGCGATGGGCTCCCACCAGGGGCTCGCAGCCATGGGCCGGGCAGGTCCCCACGGGCAGCACACAGCGCACGCAGGGTCCCAGGCACCCAGAGCAGGACAGCACCGGGCTGGGCCTGCCCCTGCTGAGGGCTCAGCCCTGATCCCTGCGCTCTGGCCCTGTCCCAGAGGCTTTCTCATGCAGCAGAAGCAAACAAACCCAGAACACACACACACACACCCCCCCCGCCTCTGGGTGTCTGCTCCGCAGCCAGCCCGGCCCCAGGAATGCCGCTGTGCGAACGGTCCTGGCTCCCCAGCCCGCCTGGCAGCGGGTGCGTGGCACCAGGAACTCCATTTACAGCCCCGGAAGGAGACGGGAGCTCAGGCGGGTTCCTGGAAGGGGATCCATGGGCAGGATAAGCACCCGGACAGTGCGGGGCACATGGGCCTATGCAGGATGGGGACAGGGATGGGCTGGTTGAGGGCACTGGAGAGGACAAAGCCTCCATTATACGCCTGAGGAATAGGGGACATGGGAAGGTTGAGCTGATCCCATACATGGGGACAGAGCGAGGCACATCCATGGGCACAGTGACTCTCAGCATGGCTCAGGTCATTGGGATGTCCTCTCCAGGGCAGACTAAGAACCAGGAGCCCCAAGGAACAAAGGGCAAGACATGTCTTCTTCTCCAGCATAAGGAAAACACCACAAGGATGTTTTTGGAGGCCAACACTGTCTCCTAGTACCAGAAGAAAAGAAGATTGGAGGTCTAACATGTCCCCACTGGCCCATGAACTACCAGGGATAAGGTAGACCTGGTAGCTGCACAAGACAGCAGTTCAGATGGCTGAGGCTGTACTGGTCTCTCCAATAGACACAGCCAGTCTTGGTGTCTTGGGTGCTGTGGACTACCCTGGGTGCCATTATGGAAGCTCTTGGGTGCAAGGTCTTGGGTGCCATAGACTGTTTTTTTGCATCACATGGGTGTGGGCAGTGGAAAAAGGAGCATTTCAGCCCAAACAGCCCTATCAGCTGCAGCAGGCAGGAAACCACACAGGGCTGTCCCTTCCACTATGGAAAAGAGGCCACTCCATGCAGGACCATGCCAGCGACACCCCAGCCCCAACACTTACTGGTTCCTCTCCAGCACCAGGATGAGCTCTTTGCCCTCAGCCTTCACGGCCACCTTTGCACGAGCAGGCACCTATGGAGGAAGCAGAGAAGGGATGGGATTAGGAATGGTAGAGCCTGGGATGCAGCCACCTCTGTGCTTATCCATCCCACTGCTTGCCTTGTTGTTATAGGACCCACTGCTCCATTAGCAGCACAGAGGGCAGTGGGTGCAATGGATTTCAAGCACCATCGTAGAACCCCAGACTTGTTTGGGTTGAAAAGGACCATAAGATCATCCAGCTCCAATCCCCCACCATGGGCAGGGACACCTTCCACTGGAGCAGCTTGCTCCAAGGCCCTGTCTGGGAAAGCGGGAGCTGCTTTTCCAGTTGGGAAAATGCAATGGGAGCTGTGTGTCACAGAGCATCAGTGGGGACACAGGGATTAGGAGGTCCCCAAGCGTCCTCAGCCACCCCACAGGGGACAATCCACACTGATCCACATCAACTCTCACCTCCCCAGAGCTCAGTCCCCTCAATTTGAGATGATAATAGACCACATGGCACAGTGTGCTGCTCGCAGCGGACAGTCCCCTCTGCACATCCCTGTCCCCTGCCTCCTCCTCTGCTCCCCAGCTCAGAGTGCATTCCTGCCTCTTCCCTGTGGATCTGCTCTACGTACTCCATACCCTGCCTCAAGCCTCTGGAAGGTGAGAAATGAACCTTCCTGCTTGATTTCTGCATGAGTTCCCAGCCTAAGAGGGGATAAAAAAGGATTCACATTGAGATTCACCCTGCAAGGACGGGGGTGAGACAGCAAATCCCAACTCTGCTGGCAGCTTCCCCTGGGAAAGGCAGCAAGAGAGAACTGATGTGGGGCTTTGGCCAAGGGATGGAGGGACAGGAGAGGGGAATGGCTTTAACTGCCAGAGGGGAGACTGAGATGAGCTCT
>JANRGW010041059.1:0-13458 GCA_024733675.1 Psilopsiagon aymara
ATACCCAGCCCGACCAAGCCAGTGCACCCCCACCACCCTTCCGGGTCTCTGCTCTCCGTTTCTGCATCCTGGGCATGTTGTGCTGTGGTATGGAATACCTCTTTGGTCAGTTTGGGTCAGATGTTCTGTCTCTGCTTCCTCCCGGCTCCCCCTCCTCCCTGACACAGCATGAGACTCAGAAAGTCCTTGGCCAGACCAAACATCACTGAGCCATAACTGAAAACATTGGTGTTATCAGCACTGTTCTCAGGCCACGAGTCAAAAACACAGCGCTGCACCAGCTACTGAGAAGGAGAAAAATGACTGCTACTGCTGAACCCAGGACACTGAACAAGAACTGTTAGCTGCAGGTGAAAATGTTAAGAATGAGTGTGTTGGTTTGTTTGCGGGTTTTGCTGTTGTTTGCTGTTTGGGGTTTTTTTGAATCAAAACTACCAATTTTCAATCTGACTAGCAGATAAAGGCAGCAACTTCCTACAATTAATGCCAAACATATGCATGAGTTCCATCCATGCTGGGGTACTGTGCCTCTAAGAAAAGCATGAGACTTGCAGGAAAACAGTCCATATAAGGTACCCATGGCCTCAGCTAACCTACAAAACTGCTTTCTGCAATCATGAGCCTCTCTGTCCATTTTAATGGCCTTTGAAAAATTTCTACCTGATTTTCTGATTGGTGACACTGGCCCACTCAGTCTGGTCTAAAAGATGAGCAACAGATAGGAAAACCCACAAAGAGGATTCTATCCTCTAGGAGTGACTTTATCATAATGTGTACATAGGAGTTTCTTGCATGAGCAAAAGAACCCAAGTTGCCAGGGCAGGGAAACCTCAATCTAGGCCCCTCCTATCAGTTCGATGACAGTGCCAGCAAAGAGATGCCCAGAGCCTAGAGAGAGATAGCATGTCAGCAGGAGTGCACCTAAAGAGAAGCATAAAAGAATTCTTGCCACTGCAGACAGTATGCCAGCTTCACAGAGAGACCAACTTAAATGCCTCTATGCCAATGCATACAGCACGGGGAAATAACAAGTGGAGCTGGAAATGTTCACACGCCTGCAGGGTTTATTAGCATCATGGAGACACAGTGGGATGGCTCCTGTGGAGTGCTGGAACTGAATGATACAGGCTCTTTAGGAAGGATAGGTTGAGGATATGACAAAAGTGTGCCACCCTCTATGCCAATGACCAGCTAGAGTGCACAGAGCTTCAATTGGAAATGGATGAGAAGCTGACCAAGAGCTTATGCGTCAGGATTAAAGGGAGCACAGGGACGGGGAACTTTACAGCGCAGTCTGCTACAGGCCACCCAACCAGAAAGACTGAGTGAATGAGGCCCTCTATAGACAGATAGGTGCAGCCTCACATTCACAAACCCAGGTTTTCATGGGGGACTTCAACCACCCCAACATCTATTGGAGGGACAACATAGCAGGGTATAAGCAATCCAGGAGGTTCCTGGAATGCGTTGATGATAACTTCCTTCTGCAAGTGACAGAGGAAGCTATGAGGAAGGAGGCTGTGCTGAACCTTGTTCTCACCAACATGGTGGGGAATGTGAAGCTGGAGGGAAGCCTTGGCTGCAGTGACCATGAAATGGTGGGGTTCAAGATCCTGAGAGCAGCGAGGAGGGTACACATCAAACTTAGTACCCTGGACCTCAGGAGAGTGGACTTCGGCCTCTTCAGGAACCTGCTTGGTGGGGTACCATGGGAAGAAGCCCTGGAGGGAAGGGGGGCCCAAGCAAGCTGAATAATATTTAAGGATTACCTCCTGCAAGCTCAGGGGTGATGCATCCCGACAAAAGAGGAAGCCAAGCAAAAGCAGGAGGCCTGTGTGGATGAACAAGAGCTTCTGGACAAACTCAAACACAAAAAGAAAGCCTAAAGAGGGTCTAAGCAGATAGTCTTGGAGGTACATACACAAATTGCCCAAGCAGTCAGGGATCAGGTTAGGAAAGCTAACGCCCTGATAAAATAATCTGGTCAGAAATGTAAATGGCAACAAGAAAAGCTTCCATAGGTAAGCCAGTGATAAAAGGAAGATGAGGGAAAATATGGGCCCTTCTCTGCAAGTGAATGGGAAACCTGTTCACCCAGAATGTGGAGAAGGCCGAGGTACTCAACAACTTTTTTGCCCCAGGCTTCACTGGCAAGAGCTCCAGTCATGCTTCCAGTAGAAGGAGAAGATGGAGACTGAGAGAATGAAGAACTGCCTGCTGTAGAAGATCCTGCTCAAGAACAGCTAAGGAACCTGAAGGTGCACAAGTCCACTGGAATTGAAGACAGGCATCCAGGGGTCCTGAGGGAACTGGTGGGTGAAGTGGCTCAGCCACAATCCATCATCTCTGAGAAGTTACAGCAGTCCAGTGAAGTTCCCACTGACTGGAAAAGGGGAAACATAATCCTTGCTTATAAGAAGGATAAAAGGAAGACCCAGGGAACTACAGGCTAGTCAGTCTCACTTGCGTGCCAAGCAAAATCACGAACTTGGTCCTCCTGCAAACTATACTACTGCACATGGAAAACAGGGAGGTGACTAGTGACAGCCAACATCGTTTCACTAAGGGCAATTCATGCCTGACAAATTTGTTGGCCAGGGCTACAGTGTTGGTGAACAAGGGAAGAGCAAGTGATGTCATCTACCTGGACTTGTGCAAGGCATTTGATGCTGCCCCGTATGACATCCTTGTCTCTAAACTGGAGATACATGGATCTGATGGATGGACCATGTGTTGTATAAAGAACTGTCTGGATGGCTGCATGTAAAATGTTGTGAGTCAGCAGCTTGATGTCCAAATTGGAGACCAGTGACAAGCGGTGCCCCGCAGGGGTCAGTACTGGGACTGGCACTATACAACATCTTTGTCAGTGACATGGGCAGTGGGATTAAGTGCACCTTCAGCAAGTCTGCTGATAACATCAAGCTGTGCGGTTCGGTTGGTATGTTGGAGGGAAGGGATGCCATCCAGAGAGGCTTAGACGGATTTGCGAGGCAGCCAACACCAACCTCATGAAGGCCAAGAGCAAGGTCCTGTACCTGGGTCAGGTCAATCCCAGGCACAGCTACAGGTTGGGCAGAATCTGGACTGAGATCAGCCCTGAGGAGAAGGACTTGGGAGTGTTGGTCAAGAAGCTCAACATGACCCAGCAGTATGCGCTTGCAGCCCAAAAAGCCAACTACGCACTGGACTGCACCAAAGGGAGCATGACCAATAGGTTGAGGGAGTTGATTCTCTCTCTCTACTCTACTCTCAAGAGACCCCACCAGCTGTGTTTAGCTCTTGGGCCCCCAGCATAAGAAGAATGTGGAACTGTTGGAGCAAGTGAGGGGCCACAAAGATGCTCAGAGGGCTGGAGAACCTCTCCTATGAAGACAGGCTTAAAGAGTTGGGCTTGTTCAGCCCAGAGAAGGGAAGACTCTGAGAAGATCTCACAGAAGCCTTCTAGTACCTAAAGGGAACCTACAAGAAAACTGGAGAGGGACTTTTTACAAGCACCTATAGGGACAAGATGAGGGGAAATGGCTTTAAGCTGAAATAGGGAAGATTTAATTTAGGTATTAAGAAGAAATTCTTTACTGCGAGGGTGGTGAGGCACTGGAACAGGCTGACTGGAGGAGTTGTGAACGCCCAACCACTGGAAGTGTTCAAGGCCAGGCTTGACAGGGCTTTGATCAACCTGGTCCAGTGGAAGGTGTCCCTGCCCATGTCAGGGGGGCTGGACCGAGACGATCTTTAACATCCCTTCCAACCCAAATGAAGGGAAGTCTATGATTCTGTAACTGGCTTTTGGATTTCTAAAAAGGCAAAAAAGAAAGTTGAAGATATTACCATGGTGGGTCCTTTAACTGATAGCGATACTCTTGTTACGGACATCCAGAGGCAAAACCACTGAGAAGAGGATAGAGGTCCTTTATGATGTTTCTTTCTAGATAGTTCCAGGATATAACACATTTTGAACTTGTTTTGCAAATAAAGACTTTATTCTGGAAGAGAACCAGCGCTACCCTAAGACCAGTAATGACAAGCTCATTAAGAGTTCATGAGGGTTAGCTGCCTTCTATTAAGACCTAGTTGACAACATTAAGTGGTTTACTACCACTGAAATAAACCCATGATTAAATCCAGAAGCTAGAATCTAAAAGAACTATTCATAATTCAGCCTCAGATGCATACTTCCTCCATTATACTTCACCAGTTTAAAAAACAGTGAACATCCCCAATGTGCAAAACTATGATGCTCCAGAATACATTAATTTAGATCCAACACTTGCTTCCAGGTAGAAAAACTCACCTGAGACTTCGTGACCGTGGGCGCATTGCAGTGGTCCTGCACCTGTTATCGCTGGCAATGCTCTCAGTGGTACAGAAATGTTTAGACAGAAAATGTAGTTCATCAGGTGTCGGTTGGTATGGTAACTGGTGTAGCTTCTCTTGAGATGAGCAGGATGACTAGAAGAGCAGAACAGAACATAAGCTTCTACTGGAGCAAAAAAACATTTTCAAGACCATATTCAGTGCTTATGAATAAAGCCTTTCAATTTAAAAATTACAGGGACTGTTTCCCATGCCTGACTACCAATTTAAAGAAGAAAATAATTAGTTTCAACTTGAACAGCTAAATATAGAGTAAGTATAAACAAACTACTTCAGTCCCAAAAGAAAGAGCCACTGCATTTCAAAAATCTTAACTTCCTGCAAGTTTAGATGACATCTTAACGACAGTACACATGCAAATACATAAGAACAGTTAAAATGGGTCCGCTGAAAATCAATTATTTGAATAGGACAGAACAAGTATGATACCTGTAGAATATAACTTATTGACACAACACAAATTGTCAGTTACATAATGAAAGTACTTCATTATCCATATTTAAGACATTGATGCTTAGAAAGTAAAATTACATGTTATTTCAGTCGCTGCTCACAAAATTCATATGCTACTTTCTTGTAAAACTCTATACATCCAAAATGAAGTGAAAGAACTGAATAAATTTATCAGTAACATTATTAATGCATTTATGAAGACACCTCTATGGCTTACAAAAGTGAAAGAATGTACACCCAAACAATCCACTTAGTATAAAAATGGAATAGACAAACAAGTATGAAATTTGAAGTTCTACCACAATTAACTAACCTTGTGAAACTGCATGCGTAAAACAACACTATATAATGCAGTGCATGTGATGATCATATTTTACTCTTTTTTCTACATTGCAGCTAGCTACCTGAGCCACTCAAAATGTCTGGAGGCAAAACTTCGAAACTACTTCACTGATACTGGATTTGATGTCCTTTTAAAGAACACGTACATATTTCAATGCATCAACTATAGTGTAGTTAATGACTAGTGCAGACAGGGAAATGCTCTACTCTTTCCAGTTCCTAAACTAGTTTCCAAGATGGCTCATCTACAGATATCCTTGTATGACTCGCAAAGCTGACTGGTAGCATTCATGCAGACATTCCCTTTGTTTTACCTGCAGAGGAGAAGTCAAAAACTTGCATGCCTTTCCGGAGCTCTTCAGTCTCCAGCTAGCTTTTTTAAAGAACAATAGTTTCTCTTGTATGATAATTTTCACGTACACATTATTGTTCTTATCTGTCTTCTCATACAGGACACCAAAGTCCCTGCCCTTTCTTTGGAGGCCAACTCAGTAAGAGCCTCTTCGGTATATCAGCTCTCGTAACGGAAATCAATACTTTTGTACTGTACAAACACTGACCTACATTGCTAAGGTCAGCAGGCAATATCGAGGCAGGTAAGCACAGAAGCTAAACAGTCCTCTTAATTTCACGGCAACTTGTGTGGTAAAGTCTGAATATATCCTGATTCCTAGGAACTCTAGAAGAGCGTACTTACCACACTAACTCTCATGAAGACATCTCCTAAAGGCAAAAAAGAAAACCTACTGCTGGGAAAGGTTAACTCACACAGGACTGGTCTTCGTGGGAAGGCTGCATCACATCAGAACAAGACAAAGTTAGCAAGACTACATTACCTTGCTTTGCAGGCTAAGAACCACACACACCCACCAAGAATCTAATACAGCTCACATGACAAGCAGGAACTTGTCACATCACAGAAATTCAGCCCTAGTACATTACATTACATGTATAATTCAGCACACAGCACAGATAAACTCTTATCTCAAACTACGGCAGCAAGTTGCAGTTAACCTCATGGCGTATTTCCTACAGCCATGCTCCATAAGACGGAAGATACTCTAGACCATGGAAATTTCCCAATGCAGACCGTTACAGATGGCTATTCCTGTAAAATCAATCTCTACCTCTTCAGCTTCAGGGGATTCGGGGAATATCAGGACAACAACGTTTATCACACTTTTCCTCATAAAAAGTGCCACAGAGCCTAGATCCAACAGGATTAAAGTGAGAATCTTACATTCACTAACAACTCTCAGCTGTTTCAGCACCACCATGGGCACAGGATGTGTTTTCTTGAAGATCTACAATTCTGATCTTCATACAAATCCAAATCTTCATAGCAAAATTCTTTACAAAATCAGGTCTTCTGGCATTCTGTAACACCTGATACAAAAATTACTTAAGATTTAACATGCTTTTAATGTGCACAATCAGAGTGCATCACGGCAATATAAATCGTTCTGGTAAAGACCGAGGCAAAGAAGTCATTAAGAACCTCAGCCTTCCAAATTCAGGGTAGCCAGTTTTCTCAGTAGCTTCTGGAGAGGGCCCACGTTATCCCTACACTGTCTTTTATTTGCAATGTACCTACAGAATCCCTTCCTGTTATCTTTCACATCTGTAGCCAAGTTTAATTCTAAGCGGGCCTTAGCTTTCTTAACCTGATCCCTAGCTTCCCGAACAACATCCCTGTATTCTTCCCAGGCCACTCATCCTTGCTTCCACCTTTTATATGCGTCTTTTTTCCTTTAAATTTTCCTCAGCAGCTCCTTATCTACCCAAGGAGGTCTCCTGGCTCACCTGCAGCACAAAACTGGTACACGTGGTACTTGCACCACTTCCAAACCCATGCACTTCCACTAAATTGGGAATTCCATCAACCTCTCCACTTCCAGTATTACAAAAACACAAAAACCCACAGGCCAACAGGAAATGGTGAACCACTGAGCATAATCATGATTACATCAGACCCTTCCGCCACTGCTTTGATTTTCAGTTGCTTTTCAAGATTAAAGTTCCACTGTACTGTGATGTGCAAAAACTGTTTCTGGTCTCCAGTTGATACATCTATGGATTAACATGATCCTTATTTATCCAACACTGAAAACGGATTGTTCTGTATACACTTAGGCTACAGCGTATGAAGTGGTCCCTCATTACCTCTAAGTATTTCTAAGAATGTGGAGTAAGAGGTTGCACACTGCTAGCTGCTTCATCATCTACTTTTGAATCATGTATATTTGATTCTGAAAAAGTACATGAAATCAGTTATAATGGCACACTTCCAGCCTTCATTTTCTTTTTTTTTTCCCCTTGTATATCATCCAAAAGAAAGTGAAAAACATCTCTAAGAAGCAAAGAAATAGTGGCTAGATTTAAAATTCAGAGGCTGTCCTAGTGCTCTTGCACAGCTCATCAGCAGTAGAGGATTCTTGGTGGAGGGGAGGGTGGATGTGAAAAAACCTCACAGCAAACCAACCATAAGAAATGTATGGCATAAATTCCCTATTGATGGTTTCTTCAATGAAATTCAAACTTATTTATGGGAAAAACAGATTTCTTTCCACAGGTCAGAATCTGTTTGTTCAATGCTGTAGAAGACATCTATTTTAATATTTATAAAATATGGTCTAGTCACAAAATATCAAGGGAGAACTCAACAACTGTCTATTATGAAGTTAAGGTATCTAAGTCCATAAATGGCAGTGCTGTATTTTTTCATAAGATGCAAAACCAATGTAAAACTGCTCCACATTCCAGGACACATATACTAGATAGTAAACCTAAGTGAGAATGAAGTATATGAAATAGAATTACCATTTTAAAATTGAAGATGTCAAAGAAAAAACACATGAGCACAGACTGAAAATTAAAACTGTGTTTTGATACGTTTCTGACACAGCTTTTCATTTCCTTTCTAGCACAAACATGCTTCTTGCAACGATGGGGCTGCTACAGCACTTCTCATCTAACATGGCCTTCTTTACGTCAATATATTTTAAGGGAAGAGCACAGCATATTAAGTCTAGTTCCAATGAGAAGTGTACAAACATGCAGTTTGGAAAGTGGTTAGGGAATTAATGTGAAACCAAGCAATTTGTTTGGAAAAAGTAAGATCTACACAGGAAGGAAAGCAGAGGTCAAAAATCAGTGTCTGAGGAACAGCTCTTAAGTTCCATGAGCTTAAACATGGTTTGAAGCAGGAATTAACTCTCCAGAAGCTTTTGTGGACAGAAATAAAATAAGAGTTGATTATAACATAAAACAGTCAGACGTCATTAGTGTGTAAGATACAGAACTCAACTATTTCACAAAAGAAACACACCTAGGAAAAGAGAAAGTTACTTAAACTGTAAAAGAAACATTTACAAAAAATGAGGTATCAGGTGCTTGGTAAAATGTATTAAAGGTAAAAAAGAAAAAAAAACAAAAACATTTTACTATAAAAGGTAAAAAAGCAAGAGTAAAGATACAAAACAATTTTTAAAGAGTTATAGCTGGATCTACAGGGACTAAGCCCTTTACTGCAGAAGATGTAACTGCCAAAATGCCAACTATTTACTATTTCCAAAACAGGCTTTTTCCACAGCATCACTTTCCCAGTCCTTCTTGTGTGACTATCACAACAGACAGTTAAGTTCCAGGATGCGATAAGAGCCAGTACTGTGTAGAAGTATGAATGTGCACTACTCCCACTGCCTAGCTCCTAAATATTGAAGAAGAATCTCACGCACTGTGATGGTTCACATCATGAGTCAGATAGCACATGCCTGGGAGGGAGGCTGATACAACATCACATCAAAAGGACTGCTCTAACATGCAAAAAATATCAAGACTTACATTTATCCAATTATATGTCCCAAAGTTTATTCTATTCTAATTATAGCGATCTAAAATGCTAAATATCTAACCTGTTACCATGGACTAAGATCTCATTATTGCCAAAGAAAAAAGGCAAATGCATGATTCATGCCATCTGAACAGAGCAGCCTGACCTCGGATAGATGAATCATGTTATAGAGAGATTTCTCTTTCATATCACTTAAAACTTGGTATCTAACTACCATATGGTTAAAAATAAGGCAGTAGGTCTCCCTTCCTTCTGCCCCACGTATCAAGAGGGGGCAGTTAAGCACTACTCAATGACAGAAAATCTCCCCAACAAAATCACACATTACCTAAATTTTTCTTGCATTGCAGGGAAGCAGTTTTTTATCACATACTACTTGAAAGTCTACCCACAGCAACAAAACCCACATTGCCTTCTCCTAAGAGAAGGAAGCTACATTTGAGATGATATGGCATGTATTAGAAATGTATCAGCATACCAAGTGGATACTTACAGAAACAGTTGAGCTGGGTGTATTTGTACCATAGCCAGAAGAAGGGAGAGAAGCCAAAGACCAGCGGCGCCCATCAGTCCTGTTGTGAAACCAAGGTTAGTCAAATGAATGCTGAAGTATCCCAACACAGAAACATCTATGGAAGTATTACTGTGTAAAACTGCAATCCAAAGGCATGACAGAAACATGTTTTTTTTTAAAAAAATAAACTTTCACACAGCACCACAATAAACATTCAGCAAGCATGACTTGGGCTTACACATTTTTTCCTAGTTAAAGACCTACGAGATAAAACAACTAGAAAGTGGATGAACAGCTCCACAGAATCTGTATCTCACTGAACACACAGAAATGGACACAGAGAACAGTTCTACAGAATCAGTGTCTCACTAAACACACAGAAATGGACCACAGAGAGTATTTGCAACTCTCAGGTCCATCAAAGAAAATTTATGAGAAGCAAATTAAGAACTTGTGAATGAAAGCAAACCACAATGCCCTGAAACATAGAATAACCACCACAGCCTGCTTGATACACAGGGTATCATGGTTAAGTGACATCAGTACAGGATACCATCAAGCTAGTAGGATAATGTCACACAACTGCAAAGAATAATGAGGTAAAAGCAAACTTGTTAGAAGTTAGGTAGGTAAATCAGGAAAAAATAATTTTGTAGAAAAAATTATGCTCACTCAGAACTAAAATAAAAATAAATAAATAATCATGACCAAATTCAGTTTCTGTTCTTCACCACTCAATGTGAACAACATGGAACTTGAACATTCAGAGTGACAAATCAAATAACAGCCATGGGAGTCATGTTTGGATTTTTGAAGGGGTAACATTTACCATTTACCTGTCATTTCGGTGCCCATGACTGGAGTACAATTGTATCAAGTATGACAGTGGGGAAAAGGAAAACAGGAGAATTAAAGCCGTGCTTTAAAGTCAGTACAAAGATCATCTCTCAAGTCTGATTTACACAAAAAATCTAATTCCATAAAGGAGAAACTGAAGTCATGCCAAGTAAGAAATCTTAAACCTCTTGATGCATCTCTCTTACCAGTCAGGCTGTCTAAAAAACCCCTTGCTTTTCTCCATTGTAACGCTTTATTTCCTACTCCCATATACCCGTCCTCAAGCTACAACTCAAGTCTCTGGAGCAATGAATACATACAGAGTGAGGAAAAAAAAAAAACCCTACAGTACATAATTAGTTAAAATAAAAGGAGAATGTGCTAGAGGGGCTACTGATTGAATCAAGGACTGAACTATGGAAAAAAAACTTTTTCCTACTCCACAATTTTGCTTTTAATTCATTAAGTCCCCTCCCTTCTTTCCTTCCCACAGGTATGCATGAGCTACCTCCAGATGAATGAACACGTCCAAAGGGAGCTTTCATTTTAACTCAGCTGCACAAGCTAAATGCATTCAGAGTTGAGAGAACAAGAACTTGGAAGGTATTTAAACATAGGTGAGACCCCTATATTCTGCAGCTGTGAGGTAAAGTACTTCCTTCCAGAGTAACTCATATTAAACAGGCTCCTGCATCACACAGCAATTCTCACACAGAAGGACCATCAAGGATAGGGAGGGGATAACATGGGAAGTTACCTGGGAAGCAAAGATAGCAGAATAAGAGGCATTCGTAAGGGAACAAAGGAAAAAAGGGTAGCCTCTACAGTATTTTCCCCTCATACACTGCCTTCCCTGCCCTACCATGTGGTCCTACCCACTCTGCAGCAGCTCTGGAAAGCATGATCCGTGGACTACCCATGGACTTGCAGATGCTGGATGTGTACACACCAGCAGAAGAGGCCTAAGTGGTGGCTACCAGAGAGAGGCACAGGCTATTTCAAAGTACTGATCACCTTGCCAGATGTGGGCACAGGAAGCTGACACTCCTGCTTGCTGCCAGGGGCTGGGGAAGGCTGCTTCCAGCCAGTGGCAGAGGGCCCATCCACTGCAGTTCCCTTACCTGCCACTGCTGCCCGGTGCAGCCAGCTGCCCATGAGAAACAACTGCGCTGCGAAGCCCGGCTTTCCCACATAAGGCTTCCAAGCCATTTCCTTTGCCTTTTCCTCCTTTCTTCAAACCTTCCCAGTTTTTTGGTATCCTCACTGAGTGGGGGGGGAGTGGATGGAAAAGGAATATCCATACACGTGTGACACCATGCTTTTTATACCTGCTCTATCACATACACTCACACACACACACTGTTCTTCCCTTCATCTGAGCCGTCATTAAATTTACAAAATGTAACAGAAAAGGCATAAAGTCAGAAGTCCAAAAACTGCTCTGACTAACCGCAAGTAATTTTATTCCCAAGTTGAATCCTATGACAGGTTATATGAAGACAGCCACAACACACATACCATATTCGTAAGAAATTTTCACATTAATGCTGTTTCAAAACTAAATGTCATCAAGCATTACAGGCTCTAAAAATGATCAAAATCCAAATGATACACTGGTAAACAAAGTAACTTTCTCCTCCTGAATTTTAAGGTTTGCAAAAACATATGATTTAAACTTTCTGTTGATTACTTGTGGGAAAGGAAGGCTACTTCCTTTCTAAGTAATGTCTGTTTTATCACATCTGTCTTTTCCATTACAAGCTATTTCTGTATTTAATGAATCTTTCTAAAAATATACTCACAAACAAATGTAATCTATGATGAGATAACTTGCCTTTTTTAAAAAGATGGTATCAGAAGGATTCAAAATAAATATTCTAAGGTGCTGATTAAAGAAGTTACATCATATGCTATAATGAAGATTGACAAGATCTACTGTCACAGACTAATTAGATTCAGATGAAAGGATAACACAAGCAAAGTTTTCTCTCCTTTGCAGCATTTAAAAGGAGTTAAACCATTTCCTTGCACTTACTTTTGAGAGCCTGTGTGTGCTACTTTCATTGAACAGATCGCTCCCATTGAAAATGCAACAGTTACACGCTTGGCACTAACGACAAAGAAGGCCAAAGCATTTCAATTTAATTTTTTCCACATATATTCCTAACTGCCTACCCTCCCAGGCTTAGTTAATGAAGATACTACCTGAGGTAGGCTGACAAGTTGTTAAGTGATAGGGAACCACAATGGCACAAACAGGCAGTCTCCCACGACATGCTATCAAATCCAGTTACAGTTCATTTAATAATAATTTACTTCATAGATCACTTCAAATTCACTTTAGATCTTCAAAAATTCTAGCATCATTTAATCCGCACAACACTTTTATGAAGAGCTGACTGTAGTACAGACTGTGGAACCAGTCTGGGTCAGGTATTAAAGGTACATTGAGCATACCAGCTGCTGCCAGTAAAATCAGGCCCTGAACTCAGGACCTCTACAAAAGTGCCCTTGTAAGTGATGCAGTTACACTGTTAAGAAAAAAAAATAAATCAGGGGGTGGGGTGTGGAGAAATGTAGCTCAGAATTTTCCCAGTTCTCAGTGGATGAGGAGACAGTGTCTAAGCTGGATCCACTACAACTAAGTCATTATTTTTATTTTTTTTGGTGTTTTATTCATAAAGGTTCCACTGCATTGTATCAATCATCCAGTACAACTCCACTGCAGCTGAGGTTTAGGAGAGTTTATACAAGTGAGATAACACTTGTCATTCTAAGTGATAGACTTGACAGATGTATTTGCAATCATCCCTTAATGTCTGCGTCCAACACCGTTTCCTCTGTGCAAAATACATGCTGCATAATACAAACCACCTCTTACCTTCGTGCAAAAGAGAAGTGGGCTGAGGCACTGGGAGAAAAATTCCTAGGGCTATCTTGAGGGCTGTTTCCTGTTGGGGGATACACAGAGAAATAATTATAAAGTGGGTAGAAAAAATAAAATTAAAAAAAAAAAAAAAAAAAAAAAAAAAAAAAAAAAAAAAAAAAAAAAAAAAAACAAAAAAAAAAAAAAAAAAAAAAA
>JANRGW010041059.1:13558-26211 GCA_024733675.1 Psilopsiagon aymara
AAAAAAAAAAAAAAAAAAAAAAAAAAAAAAAAAAAAAAAAAAAAAAAAAAAAAAAAGAAAATCAAGCCAAAGAAAGAAGAAAAAAATTGAAATGCTAAAAACCATTCAGACATACTAATCCAAACATATCCAGGCATGTTAGAAACTGATTTCAGAATGTCTTCTCTCACAGCCGCTGAGAAAATAAACTCAGATTCTTATTTTACTAGCATTTCATTTACATTTGATTTTTAGTTACTGGATTTTTGTAACTCAGTATTTGGCTCTTCGAGAATTCTCAAATTTATTTGAGAATTGAACCTTAAAAAACCACAGTATATTAGCTTGAAAGAAACAAGTTTCTTTTACAACACAAAAAACATTTGAAAGACAGAAAAATCATGATCAGTGTGAGTTAGCCCTTAGACAAAGTCACTGCAACATTTCCACTTGAGCTTCATTGTGATTTTTTATCATTATTTGTTTTTTGTTAGCTCCAAGACAAGCAAACAAAACACACTGAATGATTTTTTCCCCCCTTTTGGTCTGTTAGACCTAGGCATGGAAACACGACCACCAACTGTGATGAGACGAAGCAACTGCACATTGTGAACAGGTTGCAACTTAAGGGTCTGTCACTTCTTCATATTAAAGCACCCAACCTCCTGCTGACCAGCACAAGTGCAGAAAGAAGACAGCTGCTGGGAGCTGCTCCTGCTACCTCTGCCCTTCAGCACCTACAACTACAAGGAGACACATACCTGAAAAAGAAATAAAGATGACCCCTGGGGAAAACCAAAACGAAACACCAAAAGCTAAAAGGATTCAGTTTGAAGTAGTGCTGACAAACAGCTAAAACTCGGTCTTTCCTTTAACAAGGAACAGACTGAAACAATACGTTAGAAGAAACAGATTTGTTGTAGCATTTTATAGCATTAAGGAACGGATAAACAAAGCTCTTATGCACTCAGTTAGAAACAACATTTAATGTTTGAAAATTGCTAAGTACATGCGAAAATACCATTACAAGAGTCCTTAGCAGACTGTCAAGTGACCTTGATTTCTGCTCAAATTTTTGAATTACCATTGCACTTATAATAGGGATGGTCTTAACAGACCCCAGAGTCTACCCAAAAAAGCATAATCACATAGCCAATAGGTAGAGAATGCAGAGAACACCGCCACCACCACATTCTTTTGACTAGAAGCTGATGCAAGATGCTTTTTGAGCTGTACTTATATCACATCTTTGCAGCTGCTCTTCTTATGGCCCCAGGAGACAAGGATTCCAGTCTCAATGGCCAGTACCTCCAAATTCTTTTTGTCCATTTATCATGGCCAAACTATATTCTTCTGACATGCCCTCCTCCTCCCTCTGAAGACCCCGGCTTCTTCATTACCCTTCAGCACTTCTGAGGGGCTCAAGAATTTTAAGATGGCTTGGGGAGGTGAAGGGGGAAGAAGCAGAGAGAATTTGAAACCACACATGTGCATCTTTATTTGGGGAGCCACACTATTTATTCTTGTCCTGCATTAGCTGCAAACACCAAATTACTGAGAGCAACAGTTTGTTCAATTTAACAGCTAACTGGATTTCTTTTTCTGCTACCAGAGCTTATTTACAAAAGATAAGCTAAACAAACAAAAAAAAGAAATAATAAAAAAATAAAAAATGTAACACTGTGCAGATAAAAACACAGTCACAAACTTTAGCTACTGCACTAGAAAAAAAAAACCAAACAGATGTAACTTGGAGTGTGTCACAGACTTAGCTTGTCTTTTTTCCCCACTTATCTACCTTAAACCCTGGCAAAAAGACAGGAATTAGGCTTAACGTGGTGAGATGTAAACAGCTTCTGACGGGAAATAATTTGACAAACCAGCATATGGGGGTTTGTAAACAAACTCCTTTCCTCTGATAGCCATTTCAAAGTTATAAATGGATATATACACATATTTAACAGAAATCAAGGACATGACTAACTGTCCATCAGTTACAACATATGTGCAAACTTCTTATACAAGCAAAACAACATGGTGGAAGAATGCAGTGATTTTATACCTATTGCAGTGGTTTTGAGGAAACAAAATGGTGCAAACTACCTGACTGAAATCAACAAAGATCACTTCCTTACAGGCAAAACCTGAAGAAGTCAAAAGTCTTACTCCGGAAGAGCATCAGATCCTGTTATTAGGAAAATCAATTTGCAAGCACTATTTCCAAATGAGCTTTTAAAATAACAGAACTGGTAAAGCATATACGTAATGCCTGGATACTAAATCCTGCAGATTTATCTAGAAGTCTAAGAACTGAAGCCTGGAAACTGAGAAAGGAAATCCAAACCCTAAATGACGATAGAAACAGCTAGTGCTATTTTGGTTCTAAGGTACAGCATTCCAGAAAAGGAAGACAGGTTAGAAACAGTCCTATACATGACCTTCGTCCATCACAGCATCCATCTACCCATCTGCAAGTCAATACCTGGGAGACTTTCAAACAAAAACCAGAGCCAGTTAATTCTCTGCCCATATGTGCAGTGCTTGCTTATTAGTCAAATCCCACTGTTTTTTGGGATCTGCTGGCTGTTGTATGTTTTAGTCCTAGGTTGTATCTCTATGGTGCTGAGATAACTGTCGATGTTTCTGACCTGGTAAAGTAAACCTGACTGGTGGCCAGGCATTAGGTAAGTAATTACCTCCAGCATCCTCTGGGAGACACAATGAACAGGCAATCAACATACCAAAACAATTCACCTCATGACATCAGACAGGGTAGCTCATTTTGTGAACAGCTATTGTTAAGAAAACTGAATGAAGACCGTTTCAATTGTGATTGCTTTGTACATAGGGTCAACAAGCCCTGTGCCTTTGCCACAGAGGTAAGATTTTTAAAATCTTTTAAAAAGGCATGTCACAGTCGTGTACTGTTAATGTCTACATACAAAATAGTTTCAGATACAATGACTTTGACAGTACTGAGGGAATAACAGATTAATAATTGTTATCCAAAATTCCTAATGGATCAAAGACAAATCCAGCCTGATTAATTATTTGAAAGTCTTTTAAAATTAATCGTAGTACTTCAGCACCACAGTAATACAATGTAATAATGGGTCATAGGTTCTGCTGTGTCAATTTAGCTCATGGTGAACCCATGCAGCTAAATGAACAACACACAAGGAACCATCCATCAACAGATAGAAGGTCTGACTTCCATACAATAACAAATGCTGACAGTCATCAGAACACACAGCTGGGCAGCAGAATCACTTTGAATACTTCTGTAGGCCCTTTCCACTGAGATCCACTCACAGGTGAGGAGCTCAAAACCTAGATTAATCATGCTTCACAACAGCAAACAACTTTGCCCAGTACAGCAAGCAAGGTTTGCACACCCCTTAAATCCATTTACCAGGATGCTTTGCGTGTTCTGACCACTACTTAAAATACTGTCAGAGCTACATTTTAACTGGATTGAATTTAGAAGACAATTTTATCTGCATGTAACTTACCACTTACAATTTTCTCTCCTGCCTGAACTAGTAAAAAATGCTCTGAAATTGCTATAATAGTTTTATTTTACCCAAAAGCAAGACTAAGTAACCACTTATTTTAGCAAAACCATTTCTGTATTCGACATGTGACAACAGTCAGAAAAATTTAAATATTGTATTATTTTCCTTCCTGTAATTATCTTTTTTCTTTTAAAAAACAATATTCAGAAGCCTACTTTACTCTTTAGCTTTCAGCACTCCCATATTTCACCATGAGAGGTGAAATTCATTTCTAAGGCTTCATTTATTCAGAAAGCCAGTCCCCCTTTCCCTAAATTCCAGTCAACCCAAACTGTAGCTGAAGCAAAACAGCACAGAAGCTGCACATGAGAAGGATCCTTCTTTGCTTCAAATACACTGTCGTAAGTCAGTATTCATTTTTGCATATCTTGAACAAAACCTACAGGATTTATAACCTACAGCTAGAAATCCAGGGATACTAACTCTAAATTTGATGCACACACACAAATGCATCCAGTGTGATTCAAAGCCAAGCAAACAGAAACACATGGTGAACAGCTTTCTTCATTACTACACTTCAATGTAGCTAGCTAAAGTATGTTTTTCAAAGAAAATAATCTGCTGTAAGCAGTAAGCCCTAATGAGGTGAAATCAGAATATTAGCAGTAAGTACTCAAACAGTGTTTGCCTAGAAAGGTCGAGGCAAACCCAAAACATCCTAGAAAAAGGTTTACAGGTGAAGGTTAAAATTTCCTTGGCCTTAGATTTTCTTCAGGCAATTACATCATTCAGCCCTATTCATAAATTTACTGAATCCAACACAAAAGGTCATGCCATAATCAGTGAACATTTCTTCAGGACCACTCATGCTCTGGTATGTATGTCCAGCACATGTTTCTTCTCCTGTTCCATGAAGAAAATACCTCTGACTGATTCAAATGACAGAGGCTTTTTAGTCTTCATGTTGCTAAGGCAAGCAAACAGTCTTTCAGTCTGACAAAAAACGCTCTCACATTCTATCCTACCAGCCTTTCTCCTTCGTCATCCCATCTGAACATGTATGACCATAAAAACATACAGTATTCCAGATGAAACCTAATTAGGATAGTACAGAGAGGCACAAAATCTTCCAAATTCAATTGAAAATTACTTCCTTCTTATACATCTTCAGAGTTTTGATTTCCAAAGCTATACTAGACTGATCCTTGCAAATATCATCTGATCCAAAAACATGCAGTCAGGTCTTTCCCTAAATTCCTTACAATATTTGAGTCCAGTAGACATTTCTGTTACTGATCCTCCAGCACAATTCACGTTGCTATGTAAATTCAGATTTTTTATTTCAGTCCTCAAGATCATTCAGTCACTTCAATACAGTTTCTGAATGCTGTTTCATACTTTATGTCTTCCAAATTTTCATCAGCTACAGCAATCTCATGCCAATGCCACTTATGAGAAGAATTACAAGGTTTGGCCACAAAACCAACACCTGAGGACTCCACTCCACTGATAACCTTCTGCTCCCTCTTTATAGTATTTCTCATTCTAGCACAACCCCTGCCTTCTTCCCTTTAAACAATTTCCTACTTTAATTGCAATTCTTGTCCTAGTACCTGCCGTCTTAGCAGCACCACATGAAACACTTATTAAAATATAGACAAGTAAGATTTACAGCATTGCTCCTATAAATCTTATTCCTTCAGCAGATACAATTAAACAGCACCACATGTGACTATTAATCATTAGGGGTTAGCGTGACCCACAGGAACAAGCTCCTGTGACTACTGAGGTGGGGACACCTGAATGCCCTGACCTGAAGAGATTATAATCAGTCAATCTGCAGGCTGGGTGGAGCAGAGGACCTGCCCAAACAACAGAAGCCAGTCAGCTGGAAAAGCCCATTAATGACCAGGGCACCAGATGTTGTCCAAGCTGACGCTGCAGTTCCTTGCTTCCCACAATGCTGAACGAACCCACAGTTCATGCAAAAATTAAAAGGATCTCTCAGCAGGTTTCCAGCTCAGATACTAAAGGCGAAAGATGTCCAAACAACTAACTTAAGACACTTACTAGAAATTAAAAAGGTTTGAACCCAAAGAAGTAACGTGGTATAGATTTGCTTCCTATTTTCATTACGAAAGAAAGACTAGGTAGTTAAAACTGGTATTATTCTTTGTCATTTTTGCATTCTTTCACATCTTTATGTGTAACGCATAGTGGGAGACTTCACAAGCAAACTAAAATCTGATTTTCCACCAACACAAATTATCTCTGCAGGTTATGCAGAGAGAAAAAGGGCATTACATGTACTGTATTAGTAATTAAAGTATATAGCAGAGATATATAATATCTTCTACTGTATACATTGTCTTTCTCCTATCCCCACTTCAACCCTCATTCTCAGAACTTACAGTTATTTGTATGCTCCCAAGCCTTGGATTACTTACTGCTCTAATAACTTTCCTCTAGCCCATGAGCCTTCACAGTCACTGTTGCTTACAAATGAATCTACCCTTCTTTGACAGGTGCTACTTGCGCACTATTTGTACCCCTAAAATAGACTTACTTTATCAGTGTGGTGCTGTCTCACCAGTCCCATCTTCCCATCCTACCATATGAACGTGAGAATGACTGAGATGGTAGGCTAACAATTAAAAACACTTCAGATAAGTATTCAGTGTTTGTCCAGTTTACCTTGCATCTGTACAGACTAACAACAGACACTTGTGTAGGAATAGTCCTCTTGTCACATCCAGATCAAACAATGAAAACCAGGGAGGAGGGAGAAATTTTCCTGAGATGTCTCTACGACTTTCTCATATGGGGAATTATCATCACTGCAAATTTGGGCCACTGGTCCTTCTCAAAGCATGTCTATTTAAACTACAGAACAGCCAGTATCTTCAGTGCAGACTACATCTGGGAGAAAAACAGGACTACAAAGGAAAATATGGGCATAAAATGCACCTCAAAAACCTATGGTTATGTTCAAGCTTTTCTTCTAAAATAGAGCAATACTCCTCACATCCAATGTTTTGGCTAACTCTAATCCAGATTGTTATGACCACTTAGCAGCAACCTCAGCTCCTGAGAAGGTCTGAAGTAATGACACATTGCTCCCAAGGGTGAAACCAGGCCTCTAAATCATTGTCTGCAGATACCAAAGATGGAAACATTCTTGAGCAAAGCAACAGTTACTGGCATGAGTGCTAATGCAGTCTCTGACTAAGACAGCTCCACCTTGAGATTCATAACATGCCTTCATGCATCTTGCTTCAGCTGACACAGAGGATGCTTTAACACTTTTCTGCCCTTAGAGATGGGGGGGGGAAGGTAGCTGAAACTAGTGGTCCCAGTAAATCTCATTCAGGTATGAGGTGCAAGCAAAGGTAACCAAGCATGTATTTGCTTTTTCTCCCAACAAGCAATGGGTTAACACAGAAGGGCAGAGGACAGTTGCAGATCCAAGGATATCCTCATGAAGGATGAAAATACTGACTTCAGATACCTCTGAGGCACTGAATTCCCAAGCAAAGAAAACAATCTTACAATGACTTACTCTCATACTAGGTATTATGTAATATTACACATAAAATCATACTAGGACTACGAAAGGCCCAAGATAACGCTGAGGATTATCATGATGATAATTAATATAAATTGATCCTGAGTGGATTTTGAAGAGTCTAACAATCTTGATTCCCTTTAGCTTGAATAGCCTGTAAGAAAGGGATAAAAACCTACCATCTCTGGTAAGATGGTCAAAGTACCTTGATATTAGGGAGTTCAGTGTGGGATACAGGAACCTAAGAGAAACAGTTCTGTCAGAAAAGCTTTAATAGCATGAAACCAGAAAACAAAATGGTTCTAAAAGGGCATGAGCAACCAGGGTCATGCATAATTTATCTATCTTTCTAGTTGAATTACTCAGACCACAGCATGTTATATCCTTCATTTTCCCACTTCACGCAATCAGGGAAGATGTCCCAAAAGAAACCTCTGCTTTTCACAAAAGCATGATAGCCTTTAAGTGATCCAAAATACAAATAATAAAAAGAATAAATAATTTTTACCTGCCAAATTCCAGGCAGTATCTAATTGATCACTAGACAAAACACAAAGCCTGTTGAGGATGACTCTGAACATGCTTTAACTTTAAATTGCTTCTTCAGGGGACTAGTCTAGGCAAATCGACCAGCTGAGCTAGGAGCCAATGCTTGCATGAATCTTTAGTCATTAATTACACTTAGAGGCAAGCTACTAAGAGAGACAGCCATACACATGCGAATTTTCATCACATAGATGAGATTTCCTAGTGCTACTGAAATGTTTGGCACATGTACCTTGGGAGAATATATCAGCATTAGGAGAAACTACTGTACCCTGGGTAACTGGAGAAGTTGCCAAATTTCCTCAGTAGTTTTTCAAATACACAGCACATACTGCTGAGTTTAAGGAAAAGAACAGCTTACACTTCACCTCTTAATCTTTATAGTATCACTTTTGCATCTCCAGAGCTACTTGGTAACAGCTGTGAAATCAGCAATATTATTCCCATTTTATGGTTTGAGACAGAAAAATGTCACACAACCTGCTAGAAGTATGAGTTCACTGCCAGACAGGAATTCTTTGGCATTTACCATTTATACTCAGGTCCCAGGTAACATGTGCTGGTCCCTCCATACTTCTGAAGCCTGCTAGGTATTGCGTGTCTAAGCCACGAGTTTCCAAATAGGTGGTGCAGTCACTCTTTGCAGCAGACACACTAGCTCTCACAGCAACCACTGTATATTGCTTTCAGTCAGAACAGCACAACTAAAGCCTCTTTCTATGGTGACTGCAGATTTCCTGTGGCAAACTGCAATTCCTGCATTTTGAGGACACAGACAGGGATCCCAAACATTACTACATTTAATTCTCAGTTTTAAAATAGTCTGCACCATATTTTTCTTTGTTCGCTTGTTTTGAATGCTGTGCTGCCTTGAACTCTTCACAAATCTCCATGTTGTCTGGATTTCTGATTGTGACAGCCTGCTGCTCAGAGTGAGAATCACCACTATATTTTCCCTAATACTGTTGCTTCTACAAGAAAACTGGAGATGCCTTAATAAACTTGCCCTCCACTTCAAAAATTCAACTTCAGCTCTGCAGCTTTTCTTTCAGCACCTATGACAGAAGTTCTCCAAAGTATTCAGTGTCACTGCCTACGCAAGTATTGGTGTGTGGCTTTCACCTTGGTGTGTAGCTACGAGCCAATACCCAAAAAAACCAGAGACAAGCGCCTGAGAAAACGGGTTTTGATATGCTAAAAATGTTCCTTTTTAAAATTAAGACAATCGTTATCAATAAAATATTTATTTTACAGACTTTCATTCAATCTTTAAGTGCTTCAGATATTTCAGAAGCAAAACATAGTTATCATCAATTTATTGCCATGTAAAGTAAAGCACACAAATTTCCAGCAGTGTGCCTAACACCACAAACCCTAGAAAGCAAAAGCACTAGGAGTAGAACACAATACCCTACTCACCATCTCCACTACCTTTTCCATATGTGCAAGCTACTCTACATCCTTGTCACACTGAACTAGGCCCAGAAAAGGAAGGCACGGGGAAAGGGAGAGAAAATGCATCAATGTCACAATGCAAGGCAGGGAAATAAAAAATAGTTACATGATCCATGTTAGGTATTTCTGGACCACTTCTCCCCATAACATAGGATTTATGGTTCTAAACAAAACAGATACTTGGATGAAATGATACGCAACTTTTTGTTCTTACAAACACTGGAAAGAAGAGTAGTGGGACAGGGAATTTGTCTTTTTTCCTTTCCTTATATAAAGATTTTAAGAACTTAGTAATAGCAGGAGTAGCATAGATACAAAAATCACCTGCATGAGCTGAGAGTGGTGAGTGAGGTCGAGGCAGAGCTGTAGACTGGCCATTGCCCATCAAACTCTTCCTGTTGCTTGTTCTACAACTGTGGACAAAAAAGAGAGAAAAGAAGACATTAGCACCATGTACCACATATGAACATTCTGAGATTCTGCTTCTTTGTTTCTTCATTTCCCAGTCTCCTATTAAAAATCAGAGCTACTGTTGTTTTTGTAGGCATGTCCAGGAAGTCTACGATCATACTGGATAATAGCAAAGACAGCAGCTTCCAGAAAAAATGCACCATGGATACTTTTCAGGCTTCCACATTTGCTGTTCTGCGCAGAGACCAGTATTCTCCTGCAGTGATCTACAAATGTTCTTCTTCCCTGCCTGCAGCTATTTATCTGCCACTTTTTGTAATATATAAAAACACAAAAGCATAATGTGAAAAACAGTCTCAAGCTCAGAATCACCATTCAATGATTAAGCCTATTTCTGTTGCATGACCTGTAGCACTTTGAATCACATGCCACAAAGAGCAATGAATTATCAATCTGAGAATGATACAATAATTACAAATCTAATTATTGAGCTAGATTTCACATCTGTGCCTTCTGTCAATGGAACAGACGATGCCTGAGAAGATGAATGCATTTTTTTACTCATACATTTTTCATCTACGAAGAAATTTCCCATATCAGAAGATGATTAGGCGAGATAAACAGTAATTAACGCATATATTAAACATGGGAAAGGAGATACTTTTCTTAAATACATCATACAGTTCTGAAAATTGTGTCAGCACAAGCGCTTTTCTTTTTTTCCTGCTCCTACTACAGTCTCACAAACACAAACACCCACACTGCAAACATCTGCGCATGAGAACAGTACCTTGAAGTCAAAGAGACCATAACTGCATATAAACTTGTGTGCATATGCTTATGTTTACAGTACTGCAATCAGAATTTTTCTGTAAAGGTTTAAAAAAAGCTCAAAACCACTAAAAGTAGGAAGTTCATACATAAACCCCTTTGTTTAACACAGCAGGTTCAAACATGAGCAGATTCAGATCATATTTGCAATGTCTCCAAAGATGAATTTTGTAACGTGATCGCTATGCAACAGCCAGAAATCGGTACTGATTAGTTCTGATTCTGCGTAAGCTGAATACAATGCAAAGACAGCTATTTAAGCTATCAAACACTAAATAAAATATTCAAAAGTAATGTGAAGTAATACTGGAAACAAAGAAAATAAAGGCCAGAGGAAATGTTCAGTATGAAAACAGTATATAAGATACCTGCAATATGCACAGTCAAACACCGAGATCAGTCTCCCCTTGAAAAATGCTTTGTGAAGCAGCAAGGGTGCCACTCCCAGCTGTTTAATGGGTTAATGCAAAGTTCATCTGCATAAACTGCACCATGAATTGCCACATCTATTATTATGATCAATTACATAATATGCTCATGAGTATATAAATCATTACTGCAATCTATGTATGAAAAGCAAGCTTGAAATGACTGCAGGATTCCCATTCAGAGCACTGGAAAACTCAAAAGACACATGCTGCAATTTCTAAGCTGAACAAAGAGAGAGAACTTTGTAAAATTACATACATGTGGTTTTTTAAAACCTTCTAGATTAAGTTCAGCTATCTATGTTTACTTTTAACATACTCAGCACTTAATCAACTTTTTAAATGACAGTACTTGAGCAAACATTCCGTATTTTGTTAGACAAGATTTCAAAGTCATATTTTCTTTCCCTCATCTCTAAATTTCGTCCAGCTGAAGTATCCAAATTATTTGTTTTGGCTTCATGAAACGTCACTGTATTTTTTTGTAACTTTTCTTGTATCATACTATGACAAGCCTTGCTTGATACACTTGTTTTTAGAAGTCTGAATAACTTCTCCTTTGCAATTTTCCAATCTAAAACTGAACCCAGTAGAAACTTTGGTTATTCATTAAACATTTGCTAAAGGACATACATAATGCATCTATCCACAGTAAAGTGATGCAGGCATGTATCCCTTGAATATGTTCTCAGCAAAGCAAACATTGCTTTCAACAAATTTAGGCACCCTACACTGATGATTCCAGATACAGGTTTATCAGTACCATTTGCGCGCATCTGTAGCAACTGATAATTTTATCACTTTAACCAGAACTTCCTATGTAAAATAAATGACTGCCTTGTATTCACTTTTATGTTAAAATTCGAACTTCGCATTCTTCAGCTGAAGTTAATGCAACACTTTTCAAAAATCACTATCAAAGATACCTAATTCAAGTTATCTCAATTTTTTTGGGTGCTATTTTCAAGAATTATTTCTGGGGAGCACAAGGGATTGCCTTCATAAAAAAAGCTTACATAATGAGAAAATTTTCAACAACTGCCATTTCAAAAAAAATCCTTGCTATTTGCTCAGACATGGCTGCAGCTGTGTGAAGAACTTCTCTTTCATCACACTGAAATGAAATGTTTTATTGAGAAATAGAAAATAAAGGTAAGACCCAAATCACTCCCATAAAAGGACAAATCCATCCTAGAGCTCCCGCTGTAACTTTGTTTCACAGTTCTGCCCCTCGAGGATTTTGAACCAATGTTACCCATCCTGCATGATCTGTGAAACACAATTCCTGCCCCAGAATAATGCTGTTATAAGAAGAGGCTTCTGTGTGTGTGGAAAAAAAAAAACCCCACAACCAACAAACAACTCTTGAGGAAAGCCTGAAAGAAGATCTAAGCTGCTAGAGCCCCGCAAAACGGGTTGAACAAGGGAAGTACCAAAGCATTACTTACTGAACTGCATTCAGCCTTGAAACAGCAATCTTTTGTATACAAAAGAATCTCAGACATTAAAGCCATTCTGAAAACAAAATCACTCCGAACACATCAAGTAACTTTCCCCTTCTATTGTCTTCATAAAGCTATTCTTTTCCTATTAAAATCAGACAAGATAAACCAACTGATAAGAGGCGGCTCTGAAAGAAAGCCTCTTTGTCTGCAGGAAAGTTACAGCAGTACTGTCTAGAGGGGCTGTTAACTTACGGAAACATAAACCTCAGAAAACCACAGAACGCTACACCCTCAAAATGCCTCAGATTTCACGTTGTGATCCAGCTGCATGGCACAGAGGAGAGACTAGCAAGACAGGAAGAAGATACAACATAGGGTTTACATCACTGAAAAACACAAGCAGGAAAAAAAAAAAACCATTTTTTTTCCCAAGAGAGTACAGGAGAGCAAAGGGGGGGGGGGGGGGGGGGGGAAGACT
>JANRGW010041059.1:26311-46083 GCA_024733675.1 Psilopsiagon aymara
GAGGAGGGGGGGGGGGGGGGGGTGGGGGGGGGGGGGGAAGACTTCGGGTTGCATACAAAACTTAAGCAGAATAGAAAGTTTACATTTCTTTGCCCTTTGTCATCTCTGCCCCAGAAAGATCCTTCCCGGATGCAAGTCTGTTGCCCACAAAGCGGCAGTCCTAGATGACTACGCATCTGGAAGTAGTTGGCATTCCACCGTATCAGCAGCTCTCTGGACTGCTGGCACTATTTCTTATCTTGGAATCCAATTCATAATTTCCTATTTGGTTTCCAAATCACTCGCCGACAGATTCTGACTTGTCTCCTGCTCTCGGCTACTGATGCTCCTACTCAACTCACACCTCTCCTCCCTATCCTAACTTCTCATCATCTCTCACTGCTGGGGAATTCCTCCTTCCCCCCAGCTGCAGTATCAGGCCCAACACCTACTCTAAGAGCAATGCTCTTCTCCAGCTGCTGCAGATGTTCAACACTTCCCATGAGAAGTATCATGATAAAACAAGTAAAGTACATCAAAAGTGCTTTGAGTTTAACCTTGTTAATCACAAAGCAAATGTGAAATACAGCTGCTGAAAGATGAAATCCAGTTGCATAAAGCTTGATTACCTTGCTCCTTAAACAGCCACAATTCATCCCATATCAGGAAAAAGCCATCTGGGCAAAGATATGGCAACCACTAGATGGAAACCAGAAAAGCGCAAGACACAAGTACTAGCATGGCCATTAACATAGGGCTACACTCCACAAGCACTTGGAGACACTAAATAGCGCAAAGAGTCAAAGCAAAAATCCAGTTCTAGGACAAACAGTATTTAATCCAGAGCTGAAATATCAAATGCAGATTTCCTGATAATCAAGCAACAGCAAAAGGTATGCACTGAATTTGAAGTTTCATCCTCAGAATGAGGGCTCATCTGTGAGCAAATTGCCAGCAGTATAATTGGGTTGGTTTTTTTGGGGTGGGAGTTTGTTTGTTTGTTGGAGTTTTTTGGTCAGGTTTTGGTTTTGTTTGGGGTTTTTTGGGGGGTGTTTCTTGGGTTTTTTTTTGGGTTTGGTTGTTGGGTTTTTTGGGGTGGGGAAAAGTAGGGAAAAAAAGGCTATATGGACAGAGACTACCACCATACTTTTCAGGGAAATTTGGCATCTGCTCTAGATGTTTATAATGATTACATCTCAACATCCTCAATTATTAATATTTACACTTGTAATGAAGATGGATTTAGACTGTAATTTATAACAGTTCACTACCTTCCATTGGCTATGCTGAGTATAGCAGTACTCTGCAACACAGCTTCTTAATTTTGCTATCAGTGTAATATAGTGGTTTATCAGAGGTACAGATTAAAAGATACTAATTTCTAGAAATTAGAAAGATACTAATAGAAATTAGAAATCAGGAAGATACTAATTTCTCAGTATCTTTCTTAATCCTTTTTTAAGAAAGGTTGCAAATAAAATGTTTTATTTGCCAAAACAAGTGCAGAGAAATTAAGATCCTTCCATGCCTAGAATACAAAGCTTGATCATGCATACACAAGAGAGACTAATAATGCAAGACCTGCACTCCCATACAGGCTCTAGGGATAAAAAAGGTGGCCATAATTTCTCTGGTGTTCAATCTGCATACTGAAAACTGCCTCAGGAGAAATATCCTGTCCCTAGCAAGACTCGAGATATTGCCATTTTATTTATACAGGAGAAGTTAAATTTAAGTTATATTTCAGTTATATTTAACTTCTTATGAAGCTAGCTAACCTATGGCTTCATAGGTATTTACTATCCCCACAAACGGCAACACTGAAGAGTCAACAGTGCACGCAGCACTGAATTTAAAAAAATTAAAACATTTAACGTGAGGAATTTTGCTTGTTTTGTGATTTTAGTTTTTAAAGAAGTCTTTTGCACACTCAGTTTGATGAGCATTTCTAAGCTGTCCAGAATTCAGCCAAGTTCTGTGGGACATTAACTCAAATGAATGCAAAAAACAGCTGCCAGCAAGTGATGACGCACATCAATAGTGAAGCAGCCTGCTTGTCAAAAGGAATCTTTAAGCTTGTATTTGATGAAGCATCTGATCTATACAGTCAAAGTAACACATGGCCTGCAGTTAACGGCAGTTTCATACTTAGATCACTTTAGAAAATAAATCAACCAAGAGTGTTCCTCTCAGAATACTGTGGACCTACAGTTACATGAACAAACTCCACAAGTTCTATCCAGTACTATTTCTTGCTGCCCTGTTCCACCCTACAGCTAAGAGACACGGCAGAGTAAGGAAGCAAAGATTTTCAATTTTGAGAGGTATTTCCTGACTGCAGTATGTATATTCTCAAGGTGTTACAACCATTGAGAGAAACACACAAACCATTTGAATAGAAGTAAATTATACCACCAGTAACACCCGGAATTTTCTCTTTGGTCTTTTAATGGCTTTCAATGTTCCATACTCATTTACTATCACCTAACATTATTTTCTGGTATATTTTTACTAGACTACCTACCTGCATATACACTTTCCAAATTCTGCACATGAATACAGACATGCATATAAACATACACATATACATACATATTTACATACATAAGTATACCTAGATTTATATAAAAGACATATATATATAGTCCTGTATTTAAAACATTACACATGCAGCTGAACATTCTATTAACTGTATATCCTACTCTCTGTGAGGAATTATTCCATACCAGCCTTTAATAAGCTGGGGAAAGAAGGGTCTTGGGATTTAAATTTTAACTGTTGTAATGAAGGGATTCAGGTTTTACACTTTTGTCTGTGAAGTTCAGTCAACTTAAATGAGGCCAGTCTTAGTCTGAAGACATGAGAGTGTTGTCAAAACACAATGAACATGGCACATTAAGAAGAAGTACGCAGCTGACAGTTTGGCAGAATTTGTCATGAATTTTGTAAGACTACAGTCCTAGGTTCAGCAGTAGCAGTCATTTTTCTCCTTCTTAGCAGCTGGTGCAGTACTGTGGCTTTGACTTTCAGCCTGGGAACAGCGCTGATAACACCGATGCTTTCAGTTGTTGCTAGGTAATGCTTACTCCGAACAAGGACTTTCTCAGACTCATGCTTTGCCAGGGAGGAAGGGAAGCCGAGAGGAAGCAGAGACAGGACACCTGACCCAAACTAACCAAAAGGGTGTTCAATACCAAAGCACATCATGCCCACTATATAAACTGGGGGCAGTTACCCAAAAGGGTTAGACCACTGCTCAGGTCAGGCTAGGTATCAGTTGGTGAGGGGTGAGCAGTTGTATTCTCTCCCCTTGTTATTTCCCTAATTATTATTATTGGTGGCAGCAGCAGTGGTTTGTGTTATACCTTAGTTACTGGACTGCTCTTATCTCAACCCATGGGAGTCACATTCTTTCAGTTCTCACTCCCATCCCTCTGGCAGTGGGGAGGGGGAGTGAGAGACTGGCTGTGCGGTTCCGAGTTACCAGGTGAGCTTGAAACACAACTACCTTGACCACTTCAGCTACTCGCCAGGTATGCATGGAAAGGGTGCTCTCTAGGTACTCATTCACTTGCGCCAAACACCTTTTCCCCTGCCATTACTCATACCCACCAGAGCCTCACCTTTCCTCAACCATACAAAAGAGGAGACCTCAATCTTTTCTTTACTCTTTCGCAAAAAAAAAAAAAATCTACTGAAAAGTAAAACTTAAAATGCAAACCCACGAGACACATGATCAGCCTCTGTACAGATGGCCTGAAGGGCTCAATCACATGTGAGACAGCATCACTGCAAAAAAGGCTGCCAAGAAAAAAAAATACATATAATCACAGGTGCAAAAGTATCTGCCAAACCTCTGCTCTTCAGATCTGAGGAAGACTGCCACAAGGACAGATATCTTATGCTATAGAAGGCCTCTCTATTTCCATTCCTCCAGTGTATTACCAAACAAATAAACAGATCCTTCATTAAGCCTTCTCAACGGCACGTGCTAGGTATGTGTTGAGTGTATTCAACTCCAGTGACTGCTCTCACTTTCACTCTAAGCAATTATGATCCATAATTTTTATTCTCACACAGGAGAAAATCAGTAATTGAAGAAATCTGAATTTCTTCTAAAGAACTAAAATGGTTTATCTGTTCCATTCCTTCCTAAAGCAACTGATTCGGTTTAAGCTTCTTATAGAGATACTCAATTATATCACGCAAAAAAGAGTATTAAGCTAACTACCAATTTCACAGTTGTACAATATTTATAAAATATCTGCATACAAAACAAAGTCTGTAATACATACAAAGTGGACCAGCAACAGAGAGCAGGCACTATAAGCCAGACCACTGCACAATTCTGCTTCATTATCCACAAAATGCAATTTCTGCATCTTCCTATCAGACAACCTATTGAGAAGATACTGATGGGATCATTTAAATGCTACTGCTTCTTGAACTTATTTTTTATTTTATTTGGGTTTTGGGGAAGGGACATAACCAAGTTATCGGATGAACAGCATGTTTGCTATCATATTGAGATATTCAACTGAGTTTCTTGATGCACAAATATTACTCTTTCAAAATACAAAGAGAAGTAGGAAGCTAGTACCAGAAGTAGAGGAAAAAACAAGACAGGGCTGGCCTAAATCATTGTTAAATATCAGTATCTTTATTCTATGTGATTGAGGAGATAGAAGGTAAAAAAAAAAAAGGGGGGGGGGGCAGAAATACCTTACTGGGGAAAAAATAATCAGGGGTCCCAGTGATGTGTTTGTTATATTTAACAAACACAATCTTAAAAGAGAAAGTGTTATATGTCACACTGTGAAGATCAAAGCATCAATCACGTGAAGATATCAACCAAATGAAGTAGCACCTTGATTTGCATAGTAATCCTGCATAAACCATTTGAATTAGACAGGAAATACCCTGTTTACCAGAGCAAATGCCTATCAAGGCTGCAGCACATACAGAAGGTTTAAAACACACGTTTCACTGTGCTCTTGGCCATCTTCAGCAGCTTCACATTAACCCAAATCATTCCAAATTTTGACACTACACAACAAGCTCCTGGTGCTTCTTCTAGGGTAGGAGGATACAGCCAGATATTTCTTATCATGTTGTGGTGGTCAGGAAAGACTTCTCACTTCGACCCCCTTGTTCATTGTTAACAGCTTGGGAGAAACTGAGGGAGTGTGAGGAGCCAAGGAAGGTGACTCAGGGCTGCTGAATGCTGCTGTTCCCTCCACAGCCTCCATTCACCTCCAGCTGGAGTGCTCTCTGCCAGGCTCTAGCACAGACACTGTCACAGGCAGTGCTTGCGGCTGGCTCTTTTCCCTGTTTGGGAGCTAGGCAGGTGTCCTGTGGCTGCTGCTGCTGCTGCTGCTGCTGCTCACAACGCCAAGAAACCACTCAGGTGAGGAGGTAGCTGGGGGATCTCTTTCTCACCTTTCCACTCCCAGCTGAAGTTACAGTACACAGCTAGAGCCTTTTCCACACTTACACTGAACTGAACAGTTCATCTACTGTCAATTTTTAACCACGCTGGCCTTTCAAAGAAAAAAGCCCTCAAAGCCAACAAACAAATGGGACCTATTCCAGATCTATTTCCTTTAAAGAACATCCATCCAGACTTGAGGACTAACCACAGCCAACTCCCCAGGCCATTTCAGTACTGCAAGGGAGCCAAGTACATATCCTGAGCTTTCTGTCACTCCAGTTGAAACTGAGGCCAGCATAGTTCAGAATTCAGATAAAACATGGGAGTGTCTCCAAACTACAGATGGAAGACCTGCTTATCCAGATATCTACCACAGTGAAACCCTGTCCACCTTCTCCTCATCTTTTTCATTCTGTTTTAAACAGACCTATCAACTTTTGGCTTACGTTGCTTTTGCCTTGCTGGTGGTTGTTCCTAACAACCACAGCTCTGGGCACCACTGTGCACAGCTCACCATATTGTCACAGAATTAATGGACTAGAATAAGCCAAACAAGCCCCTTGTAGCATTGAAAGCATTCTTCAAACAGCACAGAGAGTAGCTTTAAGGAGTGCTTCTCTTGGACAAAACAGCAGGCACAGGACACCCCTCAGAGTCGACAGGATTCCACTTGGGGGAAGAAAAGAAGAAATTATTTAGTCTGCTTTGCTTCTTACTGCAGAAGTTGCGCTTTATCTTCCTTTCAACCTCCTCAGTATCTTTGTACCAGTCAAAATAATTTAAGTTGTTAAGGCTACTTTCACATAAAAAGAATCAAAAGCTTCTCAAAACAAAACTCTATAGAGTATCCTTTATCACATGAAAACCCATCTGCTTTGCACCACACTCCAGAGACTCCCCATGAGAAAAGACATTAAAAGAAAAGCTCCTACAAATATTTTTCCTACACATATACACACCCTGTTTCCTAACAATAATGAAGTACAGCTAAACTAATCGTATCCTAAAATTCAACAGTAGGAAACTGGAACCTATCTGAAGTAGAGAGATTTTACATGGTTTCACTTTCAAACTCTGTAGCTCTCTTCTGGTTTAATCCCTAAAATAATTTACATTTACATCTACCTCCTTTCTCCTATAATTAAATAGCAACAATTTGGTTTTACTCAAAAGAGTACAGAGTCCAGACAGAACTGCTTCTTTCCTCCCTTGCTAAATTTGGTGGCTCTCAACTCCTCAAAGGAATGAGGGAACACATGATGATTACATGCGTGACCTTCAAACACTTAGCAAACACTACCAAAAACTCACAGGGTGAATGGGTAAGACAATGCCAGAGCAATGCAGCTGACTGAACAAAAACTGAACTCACAGAAGAAACCTACTAATACACAAAAGAGTTTGATTATTTTGTCTGTTTTTAATTCCTACTTGGGCAAGATCCAAGATTTGAAAGATACTTCTTCACAACAAGGCTTGTTGTCTGACTGAAAAGTAAAATACTTACAGGCTAACTGATAAATAACTTACTCTCCCTTGCTAAAAAGGACCTAAGGCATTAAGAATGTTGCTAAAAATTTCCACAAGCCATCTGTGTAATTTTCCTATTTTAAAAATACAAATGCACAAATCAGAGCTTGTATTAGATCTTAGAGTATTTTTCTTATTCCTAGCACATTGTTGATACATATTCCTGGGAGACTTCTGCCTTTTCTAGAGTCATGATTCTTCTGAAACTGACAGTTGTAACTTTCTAGTTAATTCACACAAAGAAAAGGATGAAAGACTACAGCTCACCTGTAAACAATTACAACCAAAAAGCAAGCTGCATGTGGTGTCCGTGAGCACCTTTACATATATAACTTCAACCCCTGGCAGAAGGTATTCTTCAACAAGAGAATGCTAGAACATGGAACTGGATTTTTGAAAGATGTTGTATAAGCCTCCTTTCATTGTTCAGCACTTCAACGAAACTTTTTATGGCACTATACAACCAGGACTAATCAGAAGAACAGAAAATTAGAATAGGACAAAAAGATGAAAAGAAATTACAAGGTATTAAAATAAAGGTCTGGAAACTCACTCATAGGAAAAATGGGGGGGGGGGGAAGCACCACACTGTCGTATCTCATAAATATCCCAATCTCACATTTCCATCTTTAGAGCAAGTTTAAGCAAATGACTCAACTATGGTTTCTTTCAAATTGTGTTATTCATAAGATTTTTCCCTTAAACCTGAAAGACTCATCTGTGATTTTTAGCACAAACATTTTGGGAAGGCATGACACTAGTTCTACTCTCAAATGCCACTGTGCAGTTTGAGAAATACTTAGTTATGATTACCTTCACCTTGACTGGCAGAGACAGCACCTAGTGTACTAGAAAAAGCCCTTCATCTCTCCTAGAAAACGTGCCAAAAGCATAGTGAACACAACCAGGATGCACTGTACTGCCAGTGTCTTAGGGAAAGCAGGTACCCTCACACTCCGTTCCAGCCAAGTTTTCCCAGACCTTCCCAGACTCCTCATCAGGTGGCAGGAAAGCCACTCTGTCTGCCAGGGAATTGCCATTGCTGCTCTTCAGCATAGTGGAATTGCCCAGCTCTGTGTCACAGGAGGGCCTGAGGTGCCCTGGAGCTGAGAGGACTCAACTCAGGCTCCATCACCTGAGAAATCACCTCAGGAATAAGAAGGCTCATGAATACCAACCCAGCAAACCCCAATACCTCCTGCACCAGAGCTCCCATTATTGTAAGCTTCACATCTTCAACAGAAACAAGTTATCAAAAGAGTGACAGCCTAAATAAGCATGGACCACACATATTCATCGAAATCACTGTTAATCTCATCTAAATACATAATGCTTATCACTATTTAAGCAGCAAGTGCTTCACACTGTATTGAAACTGAAGGAGGGATACTGAGTGCTTTCTAGTGAAGGAGCATCTTCACAACTCCCCATCCCATATACTTACTGCTGGCCAACTGGTGGAACCACAAGATCTTTAAAACTGGCTAGAATGATGGTGGAATAGTACAGCTGTACGAGCTACCACCTTAAGCAACTTAAGTCAGCAGAAAGTTTCTGAAAGCAGTTTCCGAAACAACAACAGAAACAGACTACCTTTTGTTCCAGACTGGGGACACAGGGACAGAGGAGCATTCAAGGATGTTAGTCTCCAGTAGACATACTCTCCCAGTAAGAGCTGAAAGTTCTAAGCACTGCCATTATTTAACCTCTTAAGAACCAGACGTGAGAATACAAATCCACAGATCTGAAAGCACGGGCACGATGAAGCACAGTTGCCTACTGGGCATTTGACAAGAGAAGGGAAATGAGCTTCATCCCCTCTAAGGCACTTTGGCATCAGCTGCAGTGGTTTATCTCTCTCCTTTCCTCTCCTATATGTGAGAGCTGCCAAAAATTTGCAATAAATACCTAATTTTAAACTAAGCAGTGTAAGTTCGCAACCTTTGTTAAAAGCAATTAAGGCAAACAACAGCAAAACAGTCCTGTTCCTTTCTTTAACTGAACTTTTAAAAAAGCCAAGAGATAATATTATACAGCTAAAGTATCACACCTTGCATATGAATAATAAACATTTTTTTAATTAATGCTCTGTATTGTCTGTTGCTTAGACACAAGTAATCTGTAGTGCATAAGCAGTTAATACACTGGAATTGAGGAAGTAAAGCACTTAAAAAGAAGTATCAATATTTAGGACAAAACACAGTGTTTGAAAACTATGTCCTTTACTGGTTAGGAGTCTGAATATGAACTATTAAGCAGAAGGCATTCAACCTGAAAACTATGTCTTTTCCCAAAAGACCTCTGCCAGCACCATCAGTGCCCCACATTTCAATATGCACACATTGATTCTGGTTCAGAAATTTAGTTTGCAAACAAAAGAACCCCTTTCTTTACTGAGACCCATGTTTTCCTTCCCACCCAGACAGCTGACCGAAAGTTTTTTAATTAAATCATAATTAAGCATCTAGAAGCATTATATTCGGGGGGGGGGGGCGGCTAAAAGATCCTTTCTTTGTGCCCGTTGAGCTGTTGGTGTCTATTAAGCCTGCCAAAGAGGGCATCAATTAATGCCAGCTTTCATAAGGAAGCTGCTTGTTCAGTATGAACCACACATCTACAAAGTCATGCTGAAATATAAGTGACTAGACACTCCATGGCCACAATGTTAAGTCTTCCCTGGAACCAAACATGCAGGCAGCAAGACAGCATTCCCCATCAATCATAATCTCCTGGTTTTGACTGGGATAGAGTTAATTTTCTTCCTAGCAGCTGGTGCAGTGCTGTTTCAGCTTCAATCTGAGAACAATGCTGATAACACACCAGTGGTTTTAGCTGCTGCTCAGCAGTGCTTATTCTGATCAAAGACTTTTCAGTCTTTCATGCTCTGCCAGTGAAGAGGGGCACAAGAAGCCAGGAGGAAAAAGAGATAAGACACCTGACCCAAACTAGTCAAATGAGTATTCCATACCATAGCACATCATGCCCAATATATAAACTGGGGGGAGTTACCTGGAAGGCTGAGTATTGGTCAATGGGTGGTGAGCAGTTGTATTGTGCATCATGTCTTTGTTGTTTGGGGCCTTTTTATGTTTTGTTGTTGGTGGTTGTGTTTGCCTGTTGTTTGGGGGTGTGTTTTATTCCTGCATGTATATTGCCTATTATTTTATTTTACTTTAATAATAAAAATCAATTGGTTTTATCTCAGATCATGGGGGTTTATTTCCAACTCTCTCCCATCCCACTGCCAGGGAGTAAGGCGCTGCATGGCAGTTGCTGCATAAGATGCATAAGATAGTTGCTGGCAAGGCTTAAACGATGACACACACAGAGCTGTAACAAAGAGTATTTTTGCCTTTGGAGCTCCCAAACACAGCTACATTCCTTTTATTGCTATTGTTTAACAAAGTTTCATGCGAAATTTATGCATTTACAAAACTACAGAAACTTCTTACCAGCACAGTTTACTATATCTACACTTCAGAATTAACTGTGTGCCTATACCTGCATAGCTACATGAGCATATTCCCCCTTCTGCAGATACCTTTACACCACAGGGTGAAAGTCTTTTACTGGTTCAGATTTTCCCAGATGGAAATAAAACTGAATCATAAGAAAGCAAACTATATTTTTCAAATGTAATTGTGTACTAAACAAAGTGAAGTCAGCAAAATTAACTGACTAGCTATAGCTCAAATAATTAACCCTGTACAGAACACGGTGTGTAGACTAGGTTTGGGAACAAACTTCAGCTTCACGCGGCAGTACCCCTACCAAGGCAGGCAATCTATTACACATGCAGATCATACTGCTTGGCTGCAAAGTCATGGTGAGGTAACTGGAAACATCTGAATAATCTCCAGTGAAGCAATTCAAACTTCTCCAGGCATAGTAATCAGTAAGGATGACAACACAAGGCTTCTGACATCCACTCCTCTTTCTTTTTTCGTAATGCTTAATCATCAAGCACCACACAAGCCAGGAAAGATCAGATGATTTACATGTTTCAGTTTGCTGCCACAGACCTGGCATTATATATACATGCACATTTACACTATTAAAAATAGTGTGGTGCGGTATTAAAAAAGTTTCAGTGGCGTAGGTTTCAAGTGACTGGGTTACTCAAACAGTGAGGTCAGAAACACATTATCTAGGCCATCCCAAATAAAGTACTGATAAAGTGTTCATGTTATGCCACAAATGGTCCCTTTTCCCCTGCCATGCTATGTCACTTTAATGATCCAAATATCCAAAACTCTTGCCCAGAAATACTGTACAACTTCAGAATCCTTTTAAGCACAGCTAAGGTAAGTTTCCTGGAGATCAAAACATTATAGTGCTGGGCTGCAATCTTTCTTGCAGGCTCTGAGATAATGCATTATCAAGGGAGAGGGAAATTTTTTCTTCTGTGGAATGGTATATACTTCAAGCTCTGCCCCACAGCTGGTAACCCAGCACAACTGTAACAGTCTGACCTTAAATTTATACACACGATTACATCTCATGAAAATCTGGTAACTTGGAAAATGAGAAGCATTTTCCCAGAGAAAAAATTCAACACCACAAGCAGAGCTCTAATAAAATGAAACGCACCTCCAGGAATGAATCTGGTCCACAAAAGCCATTCAACCTTTGTCTTTACCAGGATTTATTTCTGTGACTAACATTTTACAGAAATTTATCATTTTCATGACCAAGTAAGCTCGATTTCTCACATACACTTCTCCTGGTCCCTTCAGCAGCCAGTAACACCCGATTTTCTCATGAAAACTCAAACACAAAACCAAGGCAAAATCGTAATTTAAAATTATCTTTTAATCCCTACTATACTTTCCTATACTAGACTTTATATAATGATGCAGAATACGGGGAAACGACTAAATCCATCTAATACAGCAGAGAGTATATAAGTAATCTCTGAAAAAAATTTGCATATACTTTGCTCTGTAAAAGTATCCTTACCAGAGAAGAAGTACTTCAACCAAAGTCATGTACTAATTGCTCACATACAGAAGTAGGTCACAGAGGATTCATGAAAGCAAATGCCAGTGACTCAGTGTAGAAGGAAGAAGAAAAAGAAAAAAATGGGTGCAAGGATATGATTTATAGTGTGTAAATAGCTATGAACTAATATTGTGAAGAGGAGAAGTTTCACAACGAAGATTTGTTTAGTTCATCCTGGTGTGTCAAGAATGAAGTAACACATAAAATTACTAGTACGGCACCATCCACTGTAGAGACAAAAAAAGCAAGTAGTGATAATTATAGTTAACATTTCAATTGTGAACACATCAGTTAAGTTACTGTCTACAGCTATGAAAGCCTACAACCTATGTGATGCGACAGCAGCAATAGCTGTAGGTACCAGATCTCACAGTGCTGCTAGCAGTAACAAGAACAACCTGAGATGCTACTGGAAATACTGCCTGTCAAACTACACAACACAAGATGGCGTACATCTGCGTTAAAACTGTTTAAACAGTATCTGCTCCAACACAAGTAGGACTGCAGGCAACCCGAACAAGAGGAAGTCAAAGTGAGTGTGTTGTCAACTGTTACAACTGTATGATGTAGTATATGCTGTTACTCTTCAAGTTCTAGCTTCTGGATTCACACAATGACTTGAAAACTCCAAGTTTTCAGTGTTTGAGGGCAGGGCTTTTTTTTTTGTTGGTTTAGTTTTTCTGCATTGGGGTTTGTTTGACAATCTCCTTGCAGCCCACGTTTCAAGACTCATTTTGCCAATGGAAAGATTTAATATGAACCCTAAACTTCTAAAACCAGATGAAAATGAACTTTTATCCATGAACACTTCCATACTAGAAGTGTTAAGATCTATGCAGCAATAATAAATTCAAAATATGAAGAAACACTGGCTTGGACACACAGAAAAAGTCAAAGAATGCAATTCTTTGTACAGTCTTTCTTCTTTACACATTGATCCCTGCAAGGATTCCAGTGTTAAACAGTTAAAAAAGTCTCAAGACTTAATAATCCTGCAGAACAGATCTGTCTGGCTTCCTAATTTCAGTTAAAATTCCACCCTGGAGCAGTAATGTCTGGGTCAGCAGAGACATGATGGTGGAAGAGTAAATCTGAAAGGGAGTTTGCATCAAAGTTGTCAACAAGGAGAAGTGGAACTCTCCTACAAAGAGTGATTTTATGTTAGCCTTTGTTGTTTATAAATGATTAATTACACAAAAGCTGTTAGATATAAGCAATGTACTTACAAGAAAAGAACAGAGAAAAAAAATCTCATTTCTTGCTTCCATGGATCATAACTGTTTTGAATTGGAATTTGCGCCTATGACTTCCATTGGATTTAGACCTAAAATATACTAAAATCAACATTAAAATAGTACAATGGGATCAACATTGAGGAAATTCCCTCAACTATGTATTGCAAGTACAACCACATCACATTACACTCCTCAAAATACTCTAAGAAATACTACAATGCTAGCAATTAACTCTTACATGAACAAGCTACACCCCAAGGCCGTCAACCCATTTCTGGAAGCTCTACTGCCACAAGGTTACAGAGTTGTTATTCTGAGATTCACAACAGTAATTCCACCACAGATAGCAGTCTTGCAGATTGCCGGTAATCTTAAACAGCATGAATGAAGAGAACTGAAAGTTGAAACTACAGTTTGAGACAAATTCAGTGGTTTTAATACATGACTACTCCATTCCACTGAAAACTTGTTTTGGCACAAATTCCACATACTGTCTACATGATGCAACGGAGACATGTTCAAGGGGAACTAGCACTCTGTGATCTTCTAACCTTCTCAGTAGTAAGGAAGAATATGCTGAGAGTTTGAACATTATTCCTGCATTTCCTGGATTTTTACAAATAGAGGCCTCAAACCTCTAACTTGGTTCAGTGTTTAATCAAACATCAGATCTCCTGTTAACATAAACTCTAGCTCAGCTTTTCAAATACTCATTGCAAATGACCTTAAACAGGTTACATTCAACTTGAGAGCCAAATGTAGGGATACACCTGAAAGACAAAATGTCAGCAAAAGCCACTTCCTGAAATTGCCTGAATATAAAAGATACATACACCTTTTCTTCAGACTATAACTGGAAGAATTACCACTACCCATATAAACAGATTTTTGAAGATACAAATTAAATGATAAAGCATTCACATAATCCACTGTTAATGTAATCATAAGCTTTTTAGTAATTTCCCTTCTACAAATGCGTAACTAAACTGTAACTCAAAATGATCTTTCAGTCTTTCAAAATCTCAATGAAGCCTGTGCAGGTAATGGTAGCACACAGTCTAGAATGGCTGGACAACTAAGCTGATACACGTATGGGGGTGTAACCAATTAAAAAGTGACTGACTGTTTTCTTAACCTAGTTTATACTGATTTCAGAGTTCTGACTTGTTCTTATGAGGATGTATAACCTCTTTCCTCATCGTGACTAGCATAAATTTAGCTGATACAGGAAAGTAACGACAATGAAATTTTAAAAAGTGACCAATAAAGAAAACCAAACGACTCTACTTGATAAACCAGCATTCAACAAAGCATACTTCCTCCCACAATTTGCAATGTAATTTCATCATCTCTTTCTTGCAAAGTGTTGCAAGATTTCACACAGCTGGGGAGACTGTTTACTGACTGACACAGTTTATTTCTTCACAGTTTATTTTCTTCAGAGAAACAGCATAATTTGTTCAAAATTTTTTTATTATTCTTTTTTTTTTTCCAGTCAACAACCTCTAACGCAAGAACAGCAGCTTCACACCTATTCACCTACTGAACACAGGAGAGGTACAATATAATTTTGATCAAATCTGCTAAACTCCCAAGATCTTCTGGAAGACTGAAGCTGAACTGAACATCACCTTATGGATACTCACAGGTTTGATACTACAGCTCAGCAGATAGCCACTGAAACATCACCCACTCAGAGTTCTAAAAACAGCTGTGGTAATAATTCCAGAAAATTATATTCTGCTTTTAAATTCTGACTATTCAATACATTATCCGTGTCTTTAAAACTGATAGCATAGCGAATCTCTCTAAAGGACAAATTCTGGTCTTCCTGTTCACTACTATCTTCCAGTTCGCTTTACCACTAGAGAAAAATAGAAGCATGTCATTCATCGGTGATGGAGCCAGGAATCACACTGCAATGAGATACAAAGCTACGCGTCATACCCTTTATAGGTCTGGCTTTAATAGTCCAAGTGCCTGTAGCACTATCACCTCATGCTGTGATTTTGTCCCATTTCACGCTATGTGGCACTGGGCTAACTAGCTGCTGCAGGAAATGACGATGAACTACGAGTCAGAGCTAAGCACATAACTCAGTATGGTGCTGCAGGGCACAGTGCTGTTTTGCAGATGAATCTGGACTGCCAACCACGTGAGATCATCAATCCTATTGGTAAGCTAAGGGTAGTCAAGTACGCACTTGCGAAGCAACCTACTGAACATTCAGAAACACAAATCAACTAAATGTGTTTTCTTCAGTCCTGAGTTGCTCTTCAAGATCTCAACAAGCTGATTAAAAAATGAGTTTAATCATTCTGACAGCATATTTACATTAAGCAAATCCCTGCTTACCTCAAGGTTTTCTCTATCAGTGCTTTATTTAAAAGCAGTATGTCATTCGATGGAATAGTTACTGAAAACTACCCAAACTAACAAAACCAAGGTCTGTTACATACTGTACATACAGAATTCTACCACTGAAGAGAATTTATCACCACTGATGATAAGGCACAATGAGGATGTTTTGAGATTAAATTTAACAATACACAATTATACAGTTCAACAAATCAAATTCTTAACCAATTCACAGGCCAAGTTAAGAAGTAGGTAAGTTAAACCGACAACCTTTCTGTAAGGTTATCACCACTGAGCAAATGCAAAGAGCATGGAAGTTCACTGATTCTGTTGAGGCAAACAGGTGGTGTGTGGCCACAGCGCAGGTTAGAAATCAGGTTTTCGTATTCAGTCAATGAAATCATACCCTCAAGATACATACAAAGACTTCCAACAGAGCAAGTGCTTGGTAGAGTTCAATACTGGGTTGGGTTTTTTTTATAAATTCAGTGTGCTGGAAGAAGGAAAGGAAAAACACAAAACCAAGTAAGCCTTAAGCAAAACTACTGCCTTCAGAGTGTTGTAGTGAGGTACCTTCCAGCTTGCTTAAAACAAATAAAATCAATTGAAATTAATTATGCATTAATCATACACTACGTACTTGCTTGAAAATCTTGTTAATCACTAAACTGATTAAGTACATTAACACTGTTGCACATTTTCTATTCCAATATTAAAATGCAGCAATATGTGAAAAAATAATCTGACACTTTTTGTTTTGTAGGTACTCATGTGCATACCCCTACAGCCATGTGGTATTCCTCCCAGACACAAAAAAAACTCCAGCCAACACTACTATGCCATTACTGGCAGATACAATGGTGCTTTCTGGTTGAAAAAAACTTTGAAATGTGTAGTTTATTTTAGATGGTTTTACCCCAGATTTATATGACTGTGAGTTTGCTGTTGCTCAAAAAGTACAATGATTTCAGACTGCAGCCTTCCTCCTTCAGGCTGCAATGGAGTCAATTTGCAAAAACTCTGAAAACTGGAGTAGGTCATCTTTGTTTCAAGACTTCTAAAAAAAAAATATTTTCAGGGAAGATCTGTCATAAGAAAACCTCAAATTTTCTACTCTCAACAGTAAACCAACTTGGTCCAATGTGCAAAAGAGCCTAGTAATGAGAACCATTATTACTCCTTATATATGCAATAGTGCTACAATTCTTCATTGTTCAAGGCACCATACAAACATAACAAATGTCAGCCTCTGCTGGAAAGAGCTTACACAGTCCAAAAACCCAGGCATAACATACAGATGAGACAGCCAACTCTGACAGGTTAGAATAGGGTGCGGATGAAGTAAGGTGACAGAAAAGGGTGTGCTACAATTTTTTGCCATCAGGAAGAGTAATCACCTCACTACTCATCCAGCCCATTAACCCATTAGCTAATTTAAGGTTTCTATTTGCATCACAGCAGAAGTATGCCTGAAGAAGTGATGAACAGAGAGGATAAAACCACCACTTCTGCAGTCTTTGCTTTTGTCTTATGCCTTGTGAACACCACTGTCACAGGATTCAAGAAAAAAAGAAGAGAGACTGGTTCAAAATCTACTTAAGTACCCTCATAGCTGTAGCCACATCCCAAAGCCAGAAACAAATTCACCTTTCACATCAGTTTCCCTTGTTCTTTAAGATTTTGATGAGGCAATAGCAGCCTCACTTTTGGTCTTAGAAGAATCCACTGCCTAACAAATGCAGAAGTTAACAGGCTAATGTAAGTTATCTCATAAAAAAAGATTATTAAAAAAAAATCTGATGCTGCACATTTCTTATCCTAAGAACCTAAACCACCATATCCCTTCCAAATCATACTATATAGAAATGTATTCTAACTACTTGGACTTCTGCTGTATTTGAAATCAAAGTCTATATACTTAGTCACCCTCACTTACCTTGAACAGCTGTATTAATAGTATTTGCTGCCTTTGCCCTCAGGATATCTATCATCTAATGACAAGTGAAGTCATCCACTTACGGTTTATGAGTTTTATGTTTATGGAATCTTAATATCCATCAGAAAAGTGGTTTTGTAAAAATACCTAGTTTGCAGAGAAGAAAACCACAAACTGTTTCAGGTGAAATACCTGTAAACCTGTACGAAAACAAAAATGAAAACTGTGCCTCTATCCTCACTTTTGGTTTTGCAGCATTACATGCATTGCTACTGTGCCTCCAAAGAGGCTCCTGTGTAACACAGAACACTGAGCCAGCTCCCAAGACTCTCTTCCTTCCTCTGACATTAGAATATCCACAACTAAAACCAAAACAACTTAAACAAGATTTTCCATGAAATAGGGTAATTACAGACTTTCAGATTTCCTATCTTCTGTTACATGCATGATTAGTAAGAGTATTTTTATTAGAGTAGCAATACCTTATGAGAAATTATGCTTAAAATGTAGCTTCAAATAATCTAAAATTTGGCAGATACTCTAATACTACACTCATATGCTACCCCCATATTAAAACTAAAGTCCAGCAGCATCTCATTTCATCGTGGTGCTGGATTTCCAGTATGCAGTGGGTGTTCCTGCCACACGATACCCTAATTTGTGGAACTTGGTTTTCTGACTGTCTGGACCAGATGTGCTTTACTTCATTCTTGTACCATGTTTCAGTATTTACCTACAGGACGAAATCTGAGAGCAGCTCTATGGCTCATTTTGTAGAGCCTACATGAAAAAAGCCAATGGGACACTTTTGCCTCCCACTGCACTACAGCCTCCCACCTTCAGAAGACACGCTCCTTCATGCAGTTCCTGCACACTTGCATATTTTCAGACAGTTTGGCCCACACAAGAGGGAAAAGCAGCACATGATGCGCTCCCCACATCCTTATACTTGCCCAACACTCCCAGCATGGGCAGAAGCCACATCATGCTGTTGGCCCATAAGCTAGCTTCCTGGGGCAGATGCCTTTTGGAAGGCATGTCACCGTTCCCTCAGCATGAGTTAAAGGGAAAAATCATTTTTCCATACTGACTGAGGCAAAAAAATGCAACAGGACTTTGGAACTCTCTTCGGATTGTTTCCTTCTATTAATACCCAACTGATGACCCTTGGACTGAATTTAGGCAGACACAGCCCCAAAGAATGTAGAGAACATTTTTTTTATGTTTATAAAAAGACCAGCCCAATGTCTCCAAGGACACTACCAAGGTTAGAGGGAGAGACAATAGCATCAGCAATAAATCAGCAATGAAATACAGCTCTCTTAAAGAACAACAATCAAAAGAAAGCTGGTCAGAACAGCAAACCTTTCAAATTTTCTCAAACTTGTCAATGACTAAATAGAGAATCCAGAGGAGGCCACAAAAATGATCAGTGATGGAGCATCTCTCTTATGCGGAAAGAATGAAAGAGTTAGGGTTCTTTAGCCCGGACAACATAAGACTCCAGGTGGGGACCTTATTGCGGCCTTTAAGTTCCGGAAAGGGGCCTAAAAGAACGATGGGGAGAGACTTTCTAGCAGAGCCTGTTGTGACAGCACAAGAGGTAATGGTTTTAAACTAAAAGAGGGGAGATTCAGGCTGGATGTGAGGAGGAAAGCTTTTACAGTGAGGGTGGCAAAACACTGGCACAGGCTGCCCAGACAGGTGGTGGATGCACCATCCCTGGAGACATTCAAAGCCAGCCTGGATGTGGTTCTGTACAACCTTATCCAGCTGAAGATGTACCTCCTCACTGCAGAAGCGCTGGACTAGATGACCTTTGAAGGCCCCTTCCAACCCAAACTATTCCATGATTCTATGATTACCTTGACTGGGAGGGCCAGATTACTCAATCACTAACACCACTGCTGTGTGTCTTGTTTCCTGTAGACTGTCAGAGTAGGTGACCCTACTGGTTCCTTCCTGCTTTATAATTTATGAATCAGAAGAAGGAAACACATGATGGCTAAAAGGTATTCATTTATAGATAATGCTGAATGCTTAGGTCTGACCTACACAATTTGCATATTTAATAAAATAACCTGTATATTCATATACTCTAGTATGCTTTGCATTTCCTTTGAAACATTTCCTTTAAAAAAAAAAAGGAAAAAAAAACCAAACCAATCAACCAACAAACCCCCAAAAAACCCCACAACAAAAAACCACCAAGCAGTTTGCTGATACAAGATTTGAGGAAGACATGGAGGAAAAAACGTGAAGAAGATGGGGCGGGGGGAGGGGGGGATAAAAAAAAGGGGCA
>JANRGW010041060.1:0-40001 GCA_024733675.1 Psilopsiagon aymara
CCGCCATTCATTCGGCCGCAGGCGGCGGCGGCTGCGCGCACCCGCCGAGCCGGGGGGCAGCGCCCCGCTCCGCACCATGGCCGACCCGGCCGTCAACGCGCACCTCGAGGGCATCATCTCCGACTTCGAAGGTGGGTGGCCCGGGATGGATGCATGGATGGATGCAGGGGCGGGGAGGTGAAGTTTGTTTGGGGCTAAACCGGGAGAAGTTGCCGCCGGGCAGCGCGGAGCCGCCCGCGCCCCTCGCAGGCACCGCGCCGGGCTGAACTCGGGCCCCCGGGATCAGCTGCTTTCCCCCCGCCGCTGCTGCCCGTCCCGGTGCCAGGGGGTTTGGGGCCGGTGTTGTCGGTGCCGTCACGGGGCTGCAGTGCCTTTTGTTCCGAGCCGCTGTACCCGGGTGTTATCTGCTAAGGCAGGATCTTGCGGGATGTTTTTTCCTTTCCTGCCTTTCCCAAGTTGGTTTGTGCAGATTTTTAGCTGTAAGCCCAAGCCTGACAAAACTAAAAGTCGGTGAAACCCCAGGCACTGGCCTTCTGTTGACTCCCAGATTTTGGACGCAAGCACAGCCCCGGAGTAGCTGGGAGGCAGAGAGCGAACCCAAGTTTCCAATATGTCCATAGCGGGAGCTGCCCGCCCTCGAAAGCTTCGCAGTTGTCCCGTGGCAGAGCTCCAGTTGCCCGACAGCGTTGCCTCTTGCAGTGTGGACGGGGATGCCTCCTCCCTGGGTGCGTGGGGCTCTTGCTCTGTTTGCTGGCTTTTTCAGGCACGAAAATAAGCTCACGGTGAAGCGCGCTGCTGCCAGATGGGTATGGGAGTGAGAGACAGGCAGAAGGAGGGGGGAGGCTGTGTCTGAAGCAGGCGTTGAGAGATCGGCTCGGGGGAGCTCATCTTCCTGAGCAGAGCTCTGGAGGAGCAGCTCCAGCCCTGCGCACTCACATCCTGGCAGCGACCCAAAATGAGCTTCGTGCAGCGGTTTCTAGAAAAAAACCCAACTAAGAAGTAGTGGAGCTCTGGGGGCCGTGATGGAGCTTATCCAGGGGCTGCCTGGGGATGGGGAATGGCTACGGGCTGAGACAGCTTCACCGCCTCCTGGTGAAGCCAGCCTTGCCTTTGGGAAGCAGCACCGTGGTGTTTTCCCTCTGGGTAGCTGAGGAAGCTGATAGCACAAGGGTTCCTCTTCCAGGTCAGGCAGGAAACGGGTGGCAGAGCTGGGGTCCCTGCAGCTCTTGTTGGAAGGTTTAGCCATGTTCCTGGCTTCTTTTTTCCAGCCCTTGGGCTTTCTTTAGCTAAAGTTGGGAATGGATGACTTAACAGGAGGGTGAGGAAAGTCACGTCCCCTAGGAAGAGTGGGGCTGACAAGTATTGGGACACAGAAAGGGACCCGAATAAAATGTCAGTTTGGCACCCAGGCTTCAACAGCGCCTTTGTAGCTGTCCTGTGGGCACTCGGATGCTTCCCCATCACAGGGCTCCCCACTGCTGATGTAATTACAGCCTTTCCTCTCCCTGCTCCAATTGCATTTGAATCTCAGAAGAATGAGTAATTCCCTACTTGGATATGATAAAGGCTTTGCTGTGAGCCCCGGGGCTGCTTGTTGGGGCTGTGTGTTCTCCTTGGTGGCACTGAGCTGCTCTGCAGTGCCATTTTTCTCAGTTCATGGAGCTCTTTATAGTTCCTGCCTGTGCAGAGGGAGAGGCTGGGGAAAGCTCTATGCATCTGCAGCCAAAAGGTCTGGCCTTGCCCTTGGGCAGGGATTGGGGCTACTGTTTCACAATTTAATCGGTTTTCTGGGTTGCAGAGCAGCTTCCTAAGAACAAGGCAATTAATTTCCAGCCCGTAAGGCAAGAGATGCCTTGTTCGTGTCTGCTGGGTGGGTGTCTCGGCCTCAGGCAGCCTGTGGCCAAGCAGGAGAGATGAGCCAAAAATACCCCGGAGCAGAAACACCAGATCTCCCAGCAGGCAGAGCCCTCTTTGTTCTTGCCGCTCACACGCTGCCTGCCCTTCCGAACCACCCTGGTTGTTCCTGCCTGCTTTCCCCACAGCATTGATGCTTGGCATGGGACCCACAGTTTTCTTGTCCTTGCAGGGAGTTGCAGGCTCGGCTATGGGCTGCTGGTGTGGGAGCTGCTGGCCCCCGTGAGTCTGAGGAGGCTGCAAGGGCTCTTTGAGAGGAGGAAAGGAGTACAAGATACAGTTTAGTTTCCAAATCAAAGCAACATGTGAGAGGGAAGCACAGCACAGCAAAGTTCATTCTTCCTCGTGCCTGGTGATGGGTATCGTCGCTCCAGGCAACAGAACGTGTGTCCACCTCTCACCATGCAGCAGGTCCTGCAGAGAGGGCACTAATCCAGCTGTTTGACTGGCAAAAGCTTTTCCATCTCTAATGGGGGAGAGCATTGTTAAGTCTGTGGTCTTCCAGGATTTACAGAACATAATAGTTCTGCCCCATGATTATTGATTTTGGCAGGGTTTGGGAGCGCGGCTGGCTCAGCCACGGTTGCGGTAGCATTTCCCAAGCTCACCTCTGTCTTGGAAGGGACTGTTGGCCGCTCAGTTCTCCAGAGTCTCAGACATGGATCCCTGAGCTGCAGTGAAGGGAGCGTGCAGCAGTAAATGGGATGCTTGTGCAGTGTGTTAACGTTGTGTAAACACCAAACCATCCTGACCCTGTTCATGTTGGGTGATGCTGGAGTGTCAGTGACTGCAGAGAGAGGTGGATGTTCCTGTTCACACCTTTGGGTGGTTGTGATGATGCCGAAAGATATCTCCAAAATGTGGTACTTGTCTTCCTGCTAAGGATTTTAAACACTAGACACTCATGATTTACTGTCTGGTAGTAAGACAAAGGAGATATGCTCCAGCCCCTCATCCCGGTGTGATGTGGCTGCTGCTGAGCAGAGTCCCAGGGGTAACCGAAGTGCATTTTTGCTTCCAGTTGCTGCTGGTGAGTTGCAGCAGTGATGCTGAGCACTCCTTGCCTTTGCCGGTGCTGTCAGTCAATACCAGATTCATCTCCTTTTAGTGTTGAAAGTACAAAATGTCACAGCGGGTGCAAGCTGCGAGTGTTGGTAAATGCTGAGTTGGGCTGTGAGTGTTTGGGGTGTGCCACGGGTTCAGTGTGATGGCCAGAGCTGGAGTGTTGGTGGGGGGAACAGGCAGAAACTGTGAGACAGCCTTTGCTTAGTTTTATTTTAGTTCTTCGCCACTCTTGGACGCTTTCCCTACAGACCTCTACTGCTTGCACTGCCTGATGAAGGCTATTGCTGGTATTACAGCCACAGACTTTTTCTCAATGAGGTCCTGACTCGTGCTAAGTTCTGTCCTGGTCTTAAGGGTCGTCGAAGACAAAGGAACACCAGTTTTTGGGAGGGGGCTGAATTAGAAATAGCCTTTTCTATGTGCATGAGTCTCATGGGCTTGTCCTTAAAATCTACTTGAACAAATGCCAGGGATGTCTGTGGGACACGTGGCCGTGGTGCATCCCCTGTGCTGCTCAGGGCTGCTGTGCCTGCTGCCATGGGGAGCAGCTGCTGCCGCCTGCTAATATTAGCAGGAATGTGCCAGAGGGATGGTTGCAATGTTATGTGGGTGATGCGGCTCGAATTCAATGTAGTGAAAAGCCCCAGAGAGGGGATGTGCTCCTTCTTTGTGTAAGCATCTCACTGAATAAGGATTCAGGGTCCCTCCTGGCAGCCATGCTGAAGGGTCTGCAGAATGAGTGCTTGCCAGGGCTTACATCCATGGGAATGGGCTGGGAGGCTGGGTCCCACTTGTGCAGAGGTTCAGCGCCTGGAAAAGGAAATGCAAATAGATCTTTCAGGTGATATCTCAGATCATCTGAGCCCTCTGAGTGAAGCAAAGCTCCTGGATATCAGTTGTTGGTTATACTGCAAAGAGGCTGTTGGTCTCTTCTGGTACTCTTCATCACCAGCCCAGCAGGGGTAGAGCCACTGCCGCTCTCCCAGCTGAACGATGTGGAATGCTGCTCTGAGACAGAAAGTCACCTCTGGTATCCTGAATAACGATCTTTATAGATGCTTCAGAGAGTTGTCTCTTTGTGTCCATTCTTCCTATCTTAAGTTCCTGAATCTGAGACTAAAGGATGGTGTTTTTCTGCCAAATCAGTGTGTGGAGGGTGAGGCAGGAGCCTCACCCTTTGGGAAGGCATGAGTTGTATCTTTTCCTGTAGAAGTTGTATCTTCCTCTGTAGAACTGGCCTTCAGTAGAGTGGAAAAATCATATCTGCCTGGTTACACCAGCAGGGACCCGCTGTTGTGGGTTGTTGTTGTTTGCTTTTTTTCCCCCCTATGTATATTTAGTTCCTTGGGAATAACAAGGTTGTGAGGGAGCGGGACAGGGAAGAACAGGACGTGGATCTCTCCATCCATGTGGGATGGCCTCTGGCTCTGGTTAGGATGTAGGCTCATCCAAAGGTCATTGTTTATTAGTCATCTTATGCAAGGAGGGCTGGGCTGCGCGTCCTTGGGGATGGGCAACCACTCACTGCAGCATGGACCAGAGTGTCTTTGGCTCTGTGTCAGCATGGAGGGTTTCCAGTGCTGGCTGTTGTGGGTGAGCTCTCGCTGTCCACTGGAGATCAGTCTTGGGCAAAGTGAGTGCAGTGCTGTGCTCGTCATAAAGAAACCTTTCAAAAGTGGCTGGGTGGGAAGAGACAGAGAGAGGATGAGGCCTGATACTGGGGCCTGTGCAAGTGTACTGCTGGTGCCTGGTGGTAAGGCAAGGTTTGGAGTGTGTGCCATACTGCCTCTTCCAGGTACTCATCCGTCTCTGGGATCTTGGTAGCATCCTTCCCTTAGTAAGAAACTAACCTCAAATATAATAATTCTCTTATTTACTCTTTGCTTCTCGGTGGTTTATGGCAATAAAGTGAGTAGAAAGCATCTCTAGAACATGTTGGGTCATGCTTAATGGATTTAAGTGACCATGTCTACATCTCTTGGCCAGTGCATGCCAGCAAACCTGCTGCTGAGAGCTGTGCCACCACTGAGTGACTTGTGGCCTCACTGTCTGGGTGCTGGGTTAGCTTCTGTTCTGCAGCCCTTCGTTGCAGCCCATTTTCCCAGGAGTCAGGACCCAGACAGCAGCCGCAAGAGCCTGGACTGAGACTTGTCATAAATCCAAAGGCAATAATGGAGACTGCAGAGCCCATAATTGCTCCAGATATTCATGTTTCTGACTCTGATATTTGATCTTTAAGGCAATGTCTTTCTGCAGGACCATTACGCAGGCTCTTTCTCTCTCCCAGCCTTCCTCCTTTCTCCTGTTGCAGTGTGCTCTGGCACCTTCTTAGTCTTTGGAGGTGGAACATGATGCAACAAGCCAAGGGACCCTAAATCCTGGTTAAGCTTATTTGAAGTTGATGAGTTGATGGGTCTGAGTCCAGTTCCCAGTGGGGATGTGCCTGTTTGGTGGGGTTCAGGGTCCATCAGGGGAACTTTTTGTGGGACAGGGGTGGGCTGTCATGCCCTTCAGCATGGGGCTTGGCTTGTGTCCTGCCCACTTCTTATTTCATACCTGCAGGGTATCATTTGGTCCTGGCACCCCTCTGCTTTACTCATGGAGGCATCAGCAGTTTGCACCCATCTGCTGTGCTGGTGCTAGAAAGAACCTCTTCCCTCCCTCCCTTCCCTGCTGCACAAATGGTGCTGGTGAGGAGAAGCTCTTGGGCAATGAAGGGGTTTATTGTCACCTTCAGCTTATGCAGAAAAGTTGTCCTGAGATTAATGAGAGCTCTTATCTCCTGCTGGCTCTGACTCAGGCTTTTACAGTGATTGCTTTTGTGAGCTTGCTGGACAGAGCTCAGCACTTGGGTCTCCTGGGGACACTTTCGGAGTGGTGACTCAGATGCGGGATCTGTCCAAGCTGGCTCTTGGCTGGTTTGCATGCCAAAAGGTACCAGTCCATGGGTGTCAGGGCAGTCTGTCCCCTGCACCTTCCCAGCGCTGCAGCAGATACCTTGTTGCTGGCGTTCAAGTTAGGACAAGTTGGGGCAGGGTACCAACTTGTTGTCTGGATGTATGTAGGGCAGGGGACACCATTACTACATTGCTCTGTGCCACCGTCCTCCTAGCAATAGAGGTACTGGTTTGAGTAAGCATCACAACATTGTACAGCCCCTTGCTCCTGGTGAGTTTGGTGCTCTCTGGCTTGTCCCAGCCCTGGGAGTTGTGGTGGGTTTAACGGTGAGGGCATCAGCACACAGCATCACACTGGCACTGGTCTGCTCTGGAAGGCAAGGAGGATGCTGAGGAGTGGGGTTGGGAATCAGTCTTTCTTTCATCTGGTCATTGGAAGTCCCCTTCAACAAAGACACCACTGCTGGCGGCAGTGGCACCAGCAGTCACCGGGCCTGAATGGCCCCAGGGTCCCTCCTTTAGCCAGTTTTGCTGGTTTACCTTTTTCGGTAGCTTTTTAAGCATCATATTGCAGCACCACCTATCAGAGCATCTCCTCAAGCTCAGACTCCATGATTTAATCACCCAGTGCCCAGGCTGGTCACCCACCTGAGTCACTCCCCATGTTCCCTGCCTGGGAGCTATGGGAATGGTGTCTTCTAGACCCGGAACGGGGCAGTTTGGGGTCTGCAAGGGCATCTGTAGCACGCTTTTGCCTTCTGAGTAATTTGAGGGTGTTTTTGAAATATTAGTGAACCAAACCAAGTCTGCAGTCCCCTGGGAGGTGCAGAGAAGATTTATTCTTCTCCTTCCTCTTCCCCATATGAAAGGAAACTGGAGCACAGGCAGGAGGAAAAAGCTGCAGAGAGCCTGTGGCAGAGCCAGTAATGCAATCTGCTGGGCTGGAGACCCTGTATTGGATGTCATTTTCTGTACAATTATGAAATGAATAAGAGGGATGTAAAACAGACCGCTCCGATCTGCAAGCATTTTGCTGAGGGTTAATGGTTATATAAACCAAAGTGTAATGGAGAATCAAAGCTAAAACCTTTCTAGAACTGCATTATAGGGACTGGAAAGCTGGGATTTTGGATTACTCTTAGTGTGGATTGCCCTTTTTTTTCCACTCTTAGTCCCAGCCTTGCTTTTGCATGGTCGTTGCTGGTAAATGAGGAGTTTGCTGCATTGGTCTGAGGCTGCTCTGGAGCTTACTGCATGTGAATGAAATGCTGCTTGAAAAGCTTTGCTTAATGTCAGAGCCCTGAACTTGCATTTATCCCCAGATTTCCTCCATGGCTCCGCTCCTGGTACTGGTTGCACAGTTCGGGAAGGCCCTGCAGATTAGCAGCATGTTACCAGTGTTGCCTTCTGCACGTGATTTGTGTCAGACCATGCAGTTGATCTATTGCAACTTCTTCTGAATGCTGTTTGTAAAGTCAGCAAAAGGGTTTATTTGAGCATAAACCATTCATAATCTGACCCAAAATAGGGTAGGGGTCATCTACAGCAATGGACTGTCATTATGTATTTATATATGTGTTTATATGTATGTGTTGCAACTAGGTTGGTTTATTGGTAAAAGAAAGGTGTGAAACCTCTTGGCATAAGCATGGGGAGGGGATCCAGCAACTCTGACTTCTCACTTTGGATGACCAGTAGCTTCAGGAAAGGTGCTTTTGAAGTTTCCTGCCTTCATTTCTCAGGATAGAAGAGGGCAGCTGAATTTCTTGGGCTCTTTTGAAGCCGGTCCTGTACTCACAAAGTCCTGCCAGTATATGTAGCATCACTTGCTGCCTGCACTGCCAATGAATTTCCAATCTCAGCCCAATGGTTTTGAGGGGCTTGGTGCAGTTGGGAGCACTTGGTTGTTGAGAATGGGATGAGATACTGTCCTTGTCCCTACAGGACCTTTGGGTTTGTATATACACCCTATGGATACATGAAGAGCATCCTCCTTGTCTCTGTAACTGAGCCTTTAGTTCACCAAAATGCATCCACCTCTGTTACAGATGGTGACAGGTATTCAGCAGCATCATGGACAGTAGGTTTGAATAAGCCAAACCCAGGTGGCCCCATGATAACATGGGCAAACACACTCTGCACTTGAGCTGGGCCAGAAAACTGCCGTGAGCATCCTGCTGCCTGGTGGCAGGGGTCTGGGAAGCTTTAAGGGCTGTGAGCAGTTAGTGCTGTGTTGAGTTTCCAAGGGTTTCCTTGAAAGATGAGACCTGCAGCCTCCCCCTCTTTCCTCCCTGGGAACAGGAGGTGACCATCTGGTAGCAGTTTAGAGAAAGCCAGCGCTCTCAAACGGTACCATTGTATGGTGTGAAATAACGGGGGCCTGGCTGCCCCGCTCCCATAAGGCTCTTATGTGTTGAAAAACCCAAGACCAGCTTTCCGTGCCTAAGCAAGCAAGCAAATGTAACCCTGAGGTCACAGCACCACGTGAGGGGCAGGGGATGCTTAATGGGAAGCAGTTGAGCACTGTGGCTGCTGTGAAGCCTCAGGCTCCGGTTGTGAAGCAGGTCCCGGAGGAGGCAACATCCCTCACTGTTTATTTTGGTCTCCTCCCGAGCTCTGTGCATAGAGGTTTCCTTGTATAAAGCATCCCCTTGACTGTTCCTTGGGTATTCCATTTAAAAAAGGAAGAAAGAAGGAGCGGATGTTCCCTCCTTGACCCTTCCTCGGTTCCATGGGGTGCCTGGGACTGCTCTGGGGAGTGGGGTGAGCTGTGGTGGATGGCATGCTGTGTAACCCTGGTGCTTCCCACCAGGAGATGTGGAGCCCTTGGGCAGGAGCCAGGGCCCTCCATGGCATCCAGGCACCCTTGGCTTGGCTGGGACCCCCAGGGAGGGACTCTCCTTCTGGGAGAGGAGGATGTAGATAGGAGGTCTTGGCCGTGAGTCGCTTGGTTGTGACTCCTCTAGAAAAACCTTGGCTGTTTTATGAGCTACTGGGATGTGAACCAGACCTGTGCCTCCTCTTCCCAATTTGCAAGATCCCTAAAGAGCAGCACTGACTGGTGGTGTGTTACCTGCTGGTGGCTGTGAGGATGCAGTGGCCACACTGTGCAGGCATCTCCAGTGCAGCACACAGCGGAGACATGACTATTTTGCTACTTCTTGAACCCTGTGCCTGCTTGGGGAGAGTTCAAACCTGGGATGAAGGCATGCATTTCTTTCCCAAAGTGCCTGGTTGGCAGGGACCACAGTTAGGTGAAGATTGTGTGCTTGCAGGAACTGCTGCCGTTGTGGACAGCGAGAAGAGCTGCCTGCAGCCTGTGCCATCGCAGCCTGTGCCATCGCAGCCTGTGCCTCTCTCATCTGCCAGGACCATGGGTGTGTGATGCTGAGCAAAATGCCACTATGTCAAGAGGTTTGCAGAAGTCTGCTCCCCAGATGGGCACTGCAGGGAGCACGAAGCTTCTGGGCAGAGATTGGCAGGGGAAGAGGCTACATCTGAAACAAAGCGCTCAGAAGTCTCATTTTGGGTCTTTCTGTGCTGTGGGAGGGGAGATGCTGCCTTCAGCAGTGGTGGATTGAGCCAGAGCTGCCTGAATTGGTTTGGAATCAGTTAAAAGGAAGTGGGTGTTGATGTTAGCACCGTTTTGTGCTCACACCCCATGGTGCATGCCCCTCCAGAGGAAGAGGAGGAAAGAAGCACCTCTGCCGCTTTCCCTGGCAGCTGCCTCTGGCACCAGCCCGCCGATGGGATGCTGCTGGTGAGGATGGGGAAGCTCTGCTGGTCCTGAAAACTGCCTGGCAAATTACAAACCAGGGATAACCCTCCAGTGGGTCCATCCTGGGCCCTGCGTGGTGCTGGGACACCTTGGCCGAGGGTGTCAGGGACATGTGGCCCCATGGGACCTAAGGCATTAGCCACAACTGCCGTGGTAGGACCCAGCACTGCAGGGCAGGAGCGGGATGTGTGCCCTGCAGCTCTGCCCTGCCTTCAGCTCCTGTTGTGGATCTGCCAGCTTCCCCGGAGGAAGCCGGAGGAGGTTCATTGGAGCAGAGGCTGTTTACTTTCTTTTCTTGGCTCTGCGCAGGACAGGCTATTTTTAAGCTTTTTCTCTTTTTCTGAGAGTTGCTTTGCTTCCTGAGTTCTTCCTTCTCTGTGGAAGGAGCAGGAGAGAGGCAATGGTGAGCAGAGGAGCTGCAGCCATGCACCAAGGGGCACCACTACTGAAGGTGGCATCCCGGAGAATCACGTTTGTGGCTGCAGATCTCTGTCTCGGAGGTGGAAACACAAACTCTGGTAGTAACAGGCCCTATCCTTTCTCATTCCTGGGATTTGTGACCTTCTCCATAGCACACTGGGCTCAGGGCAGGGGCCGCATGTGCCAGCAGGACAAGCTGGGTACTGAAATCCCTATACCACCAGGACATCCATCCTGCAGAGAGCCATGGTGGGGAAGCTTTGGGTTACCTCCAGTCACATCATTGACACTGTTGGGGAGGGAATGCCCTGGGATCCTTGTCATCTTGCTGTCAGGAGCTGCCGAGCCATTTCCAACCCTCACATGGGGTGATATTTCCTTGCCCAGGCCCCTTATACCTCCTTACTGCCTGTTGGGACCGCTGCTGATATGGCTGGATGGCTCAAGTCTCCTGTGGTGTAATCATGGTTTTCCAGCTCTTCCTTAGGCTTTTTGAACCCCTTTGTGTCTGGGCTTTGACCTTTTTCTCCTTTCTTCAGCAGGGCCCAGAAAGACCTGGAGAAAAGCCATTTTGGGTGTTGTATTCAGTCCAGCCCTTCGATGAGGCGGGGGATGGCTGTGCTCCAGGACGACTGCTGGTGGTGCTGGGAGGGTTTACCCTGGGCTTGGGGCACGCTGAGAAGTCTGAAGTCAAAGGAAAGGGCCATGTGCAGCAGCACCAGCAGTGCCATCGAGTGACCCGCCACCCAGGCGCTGCTGCCACCATTTCTTTAGCTGTAGCAAGCGGCATCAGAGGAGCTGAGATGATGGAGGTGGTTCATGCCATGACCCCTGCAAGTTCATCCAGAGCTCATTTTTGGGTCAGAAAGAAACCCCCAAACCGCTTGGTACTGAGAAATTTCCAGGGTGATTAAGTATTTCCAAGTTCATTAAGGAAAGATGCGTGACAGTGTTTCCTTTGCTACTGGGTTCCTTAAGAGCATTTTGCTTCAAACTGTTCCTCCAGATGCATTTGTCATGAGGTTATTGGGCTGCTTTGTTGAAGGGAATAAATAGAGGCTGAGCTGAAGGAGTGATGAGCAGGTTTTGGAAGCCTGATGTGGACACAGCTGGGACCCCATCCATTGGGTTGCTGGCAGTGCCTGGCCAGGCTGTGTCCTCCACTGCTCTTGCCTGCCTGGTGCTGCTCAAGGCCAGGGAAAGGCTCCCCATTAGGTTGCCCTTTCCTCTCTCTTTGTTTTTTGCAGAATGCAAACTGGGCTTGGCTGATGCATTGTTTTAAACTTGGGATTTGAGGGAAAAAAGAGCTAAAATGTCGTTTTCTGCATGAAGGGTGTGATGGAGAAGGAAAATAGAAAAGCCTGTGCTGGAAGGCCTGAGCTCCAGCTCTGTTTTGGAGACCTGAGAATTACAGGCAAGTTGGAACAGCTCTCAAATGTGGGAATTTTCTGGATTGATTGTTCTGGGGGTGCTGACAACTGAAGCTTAGACACAGACCAGCCATGAACAAGATGTGCCAAGCGCAGACTGCAGGGCAGGGATTGCTGCATGGAGCATCTCCTCTGCAAGAGGCTGGTGACATGGCTGGGAGAGCTCTGTGTGATTCAGAGAACAGAGGAAATGGAGGAAAATCATCTTGATTTTACTTCTCTGCCTCCCTCTTTCCATCTACCAATGTCTGGATATTTTGGAGATGCAGGACAGACCTTCCTGTGTGGCTTGTCCAACACGGGAGCCCCAGCTCCAGGGGCCTCTATTTCCTCACCATTTCCTTCGGGAGCTGCTGCCATGGGATGGGGCCACCGCTCTCCCCAGCTCCTGCTGCCCAGGATGGGGTGGAAGCACTGCCTATCCTGCCTGGAGCAGGGGGTGGTGGGTGTCAGCAGCTGTGTTTGCAATTGCTGGTGGAGCAGAGGCACGTGGACATCCCCTGTCCCACCAGCTGGACACAGCCGTGCCAGATGGCTCCTCTCCAAGGAGGATGTGTCTGAGGGATGGAGGGTCCCTGGGCTCCCTGGCCTTGCCCCAGGGCTCAGAGCAGCCCCATGGAGCAGAGATGCTCCCTGCGTGGTGGCTCTTCTCCAGCTCCATCCCAGGGGTGGGTGGACTTCCTGGGATGGGGGAAGGCTGTGCTCCGGTCTCTTCCCTTTCTCCTGGTACCTGGAGTGATCTCCAGCCCAGGGCTTTAAAGGCTAAATCTTACTGATGTTGTCCTGCTGATGTGAAGGATGAGTGGACTCATTACTGGTGCTTGTACTGCTTGTTAGCAGCGTGGCTGTCATCACGCTGAGGCGGTCATCATGTGGCTCAGCCTCACCTCATGGAGACTGCTTTGGGACCCTGGGCTGTGCCTCATCCTGCCCCAACCCTGTGCCTGCCTCAGTACTGTGGGGCATGCGGGGTATGGGTAGCTTATGGTGTTTGGATGGGATCCAGCAGTGGTTCTCTGTGTTTCCCCCCTTCCTGTGAAGTTCTGCCTTTCATTTCCACCTAGCTCTTGGGTTTAGAGGCATCTACTTCTTTGAAGAGGACTGGCTGGGGCATACGTGGATGTCCAAGGCATGAGCCAGGACATGGTCAGGCAGCTACTGGCCCTTGACTGTGTAGCTGGGATGGCGCATCACTCCATGGATGGAGGCTTCCTTCAGTGGTGCTTTGTGCCCTCAAGCTGATGTCTGACACCAGTGTCCCTCCGGTTTCCACTGACATGCTCCTGGCTCAGGAGGCTTTGGGGGATTCTTTATATGTAGCCTGCCCAGACACGGAGCTCTGTGTGCTGAGGGGGACTTTGTGGTGGGCAGAGCTGAATGATGGGCACTTGTCTGGGTGCTGCTCTGCTGTGCAGGGTTACCTGGGTGTCTGTTCTACTGAGCTGGGCCAGATCCTGCACAGTGCTGGGCTCAGTGAAGGCAGCACCATTGCCTATTCAAGTGTAAATCAGAACATCCAATCTGATGCTGCATCCATCTCTCTTTGCCTGCTAACTTCTCCGCCAGTAAAACGGGGATGATGATGTTTGGATTTTGGGATGTCCCTAGGGCATCCCAGTTGGCCTCTTCCTTTTGTTGGGGCCTCATGTCAGTGTTCTCAAAGCACTTCAGTCTTTGGCTGTGGTGATATCTAGGTTTGTTTTTAAGGGTGTGAGCTGCTGTGGTTGACACCTTTGGTTTTCTTGCTGCATTTAAAGTGATCTGATGCTCTCCTGGCATTGTTTTTCTGTTCCCAACTTGTATTTTCCTGGCAGCGCTCACTGGGAAGCCTGTGCTTACCTGTGCATCCTTTAGATGCAAGAGGGAAAAGGAGGTGTTGGGGGTTGAAGCAGTTGCTACCCCCGAATCCTGTGCTGCGCTCTGCAATGGGGCCCTCTGCTCCTTTCTGAGCATGCATGGGAGGAGAGCAGCAAAGAGATGGTTTCTACTCTAGGGTGGAATTTCCTGGCTCTGGTTCCAGTTTTATTATTGGGTTTGCAACTTGTCTGAAGAGGCAGAGCCTGGCCCTCAGTCTCCACCTGCTTTAAACAGCATTGTGAACCTGCAGGTGACGGAGTCGAAGTAGGATTGAGCCTCACACAATGCCTCTAGGTTTCTCTTGAGATGCTCAGGTGGATGGTAACTAAATTCTGAACTCCTTTTCATGTCTTTCAGCTCTGAAAAGATCTTTTGAGGTCGAGGAGGTAGATCAGTCTTCCAATTCCTCCACCCCACAACGCCGGCCCCCGAACCCTCTCCTCAGGTCCACTGTATCCAGCTCCACACAGAAGTTTCAGGAACTTGGCGCCAGGAATTCGGAGCCGCCCGCCCGGCATGCGGACCCCACAGGCCAAAGATCACCCAAGCCCTCTCTGAGGAGAGTGGAGCTCTCGGGACCCAAACTGCCTGAGCCGGTGTCCAGAAGAACAGAAATCTCCATTGACATCTCATCCAAGCAGGTGGAGAACTCCACCTCAGGGTTGTCGAGGTTTGGCCTCAAAAGAGCAGATGTGCTGGGGCACAAACCCCCTGAGCCCACCCCAAGGAGGACTGAGATCACCCTCGGCAAGCCCCAGGAACCGGGTCTCCGGAGGGTAGAAGCGCCGCTGTCAAAGATCCCCGAGATGCCCCAACGGAGGGCCGAGGTGGCCAATGCTCCTGTGCCCGACATGGCCACCAAGCGCGTGGAAATTCAGGTAGCCAAGGCCACCGAGGTGCCAGCCCCACCAGCGCGGCAAGTGGAAAGCTCGGAGCCTCCCCTGCCCGCCCAGCCTCCCCAGGCAGAGCCAAAGCCGCAGCCTGTGCTGATGGAGAGCCCACCAAAGAGAGAAGAAGGTGAGTACAGCTCTGGGTGGCTGCCTGGGTGAGATGCTGGCTGAGGCTCAGAGCCCATGCAAGGGTGCTGAGCACTGAGTTCTGCTCTTTCAGCTCGGGTGGGGATGCCTTTTAAGGGTGGTCTTGGATCTGTGCTCAGATGTGTCACATACGTGGTTGTTATCCTTGGGTTTATCCTGGCTGAAGGAGCTGTCAGTTTGAATAAAAAATGCTATCAAGCCTGTATGGAAATTAAAACTAAAATGCCAAAAGCCTGCGTGCTTGCAGAAGATGACAGCTCTGCCAGCTCAGGCCCCATGTGCAGCCCAACCCGCCTGCACAGCACCTAGAACGGGCTCTGAGGTGGTGGTTGTGGAAATGGGATGGTTTGTTGCGCAGTGCTGAAGTGTGTGGTGTTTGTGATGGTTTGTTGTTCAGTGTTGTTGCTTATGGTTGTGGGCAGAAAGCATCTCATCATTAGGAGGAGTCAGTGTTTTCTTGGCTGTGGAGCCAAAATCTAATAACATCATGGACCAGTGCCACTATTAAACTGGAGCCCTGGCTTATATTAGCTCTCTCTTGGTTTTGATTAATCCCGTATTAAAGCCAGCGTCCCTCCCCCGCCTGCCTCGTTTATTCTCCCTGATGTTTTGGACATGTCTTTTTTTCCCTTCTTCTGACCTGCTAATGATTTTTCCCATCACCCACGAGCTCTCTCCTGTGGGATGCAGCAGATGGTTGGAGGGCACCACCTCTCACCTTTGGGTTGTGGGATGCCATGTGGTGGCCGAACCAGGATCTGGGAGGTCCATGCCTGGCCTTGGGGCAGGACCACATGTTCTCGTCTCGCCCTGCCATGAGATCGTCCCTGCTCCATGGGCACAGCAGTCACAGGGCAGTAATGGGGTCTGTGGAGAGGCCAGGTTTGGGTGTATGTGCGTGGTCTAAAATCAAACCAGGGATCAGTGGTGGAGATGATGCTGAACCCGAGACTGAAGCGGGTTTCTCTCGCTGTGCGTGTGTATGGCTTAGGTGTGACTTTTCTGAGCTCTGTTTTAAAGAGTGGACAAATGTCTTCAGCAAGTAGCAGGTTGGTCCCCCTCCAGCTCTAAGACTCAGCCCAGTGGTGGGGTTCAGCCTGAGCCTCCCTTACAGGCTCTCTGTCCCCAGCTGCCATGTGCATGGTGCACAGGAGGCCCATCTCCCAGGGGTGGGTGCTCATCCTCATCCTGCTGGATTTGGGCTGCTCTGAGCTTCCCAAGCTCTGAACTGGGGACAGTTGGGCGCTTTAAGAGCAAAAGGCCATCTAAGCTGCTGACTCCCCCAGCTGCCCGGGGACAGGGGCAGAGGAAGGCTCTTTGCATCAAAAGGACTCCACAAGCCCAGGACAGCTGCTGGGGATGAGTTTTACCCCAGCACCCAGCTGTCAAAGGCCTGCCTTGCAGAGAGGAACAGCCCTTGCTCCTGGTACAAAAGGGGCTTTCAGTCTAAATGCCTCCAAGAACAGCCAGGAGACCAAGTTGTAGGGGCAGGGAGGGCTCTGGCTCCTTCTTCCTCTGTGTCAGCATGCATGTACAGCTCAGGGTCACTGCCAGAGCCTATGTCCCCTTCCCAGTTGTTCCCAACCTTCTCCATCACCGTGACTTGAGGTTCCCTGGGCTGCTCTTGTGCAGGACCCTGTTGCAGAGCATTTCTCTCTTGGTCCACAGCACTCACCCTGGGGTGATGCCGAGTGTGTGCATGGGATCTCTCCTTGTTGCTGGGAGACCTCAGGGAGCCCTGCAGATGGATGGCAGGCATGTTGTTGATGCTCACCAGCTCCACTGCAGCTCTGGCCACACCACAGCCCCCTAAGTGAAAACCTGGGCTCCCTGACATCTGCAGCAGAGACAACATGTGATGTGAAGTCCTGCTCCCTCCTGCTGTTCCCAGGGTTTGGAGCACCCAAGAGATGCTTCCATGGCACTGGATGCCCCTTGATCCCGATGCTCGGTGGCACTCCAGCCCAAAGAGCTGAGCAGGGGATGCAGGCAGCTGCCTGTGCCTGTGCTGGCACTTGCCTTCCCCAGCTGCTGGCCCAGCTGCCTTGTCCTTAACCCCTTGTCTGCTGCTGGAGGTATGCAGGAGAGTGTGTTGTGCAGGAATAGGCCGGTGGGAGGAGAAGGGCAATGGCAGAGCTTGGCAGCTCAGAGCAAACCACAAAGGAAAGGAGTAATTATAGCACCGAGCTTCATTAGGGCGGCGCGGCTGGTGGCATGGGCTGAGCCTGCTCCAGAGCCATGGGTCTCAAGGTGGAGGAGGGCAGGAGATGTCTTCCTGGGGCAGAAGAGGAAGGAATATTCCTCCTGATCCCTGTTCTCCCTCTCCTGTGCTCCCTGGGGAGCACTGGCAGTGCTTTTGCAGGTTTAACATGGAGTTGGGCCATTGATGATAGGGAGATATGGGACAGAGATGTGCATCATGGGTGTGATGTACCAGCACACCAGCAAATCTGGACTTCATGTCCCCGAGGTGGCTGGTGCTGCCCAGCCGGGACAAGGAGATGTGATGGGATGGCCAGGCAATGGATATTGGTACAGTCAGTCATCCAGAGGAACGTGAGTAGGGTTGTGCAGTGGCTGTAGGCAAGGGGAAGAATATGCAAAAGGCAGAAAGAGGCAGAAGCAATTAGAAATGAACATGAAGTAGAAGGTGAGGGGGGTGCTGGTCGTGACCCACAGCCCTGGGCTCTGCAGGAGTCCGTCTTCAGTGGGTAGAATCTACCAAAGTTCTGCCTGGCAGCTGGGTCCTGCTTTGGTGACCCTGCCTGGTGCTGCAGCCACCGGCTGCTGGCTTGCTTAGCCCCCATCACCTCCTGCTTCTGACCCTCTTCTTCCTCCCTGATTGTTCTGGAGCAGCAGCTTTGTCTGGGGTGTCCCTCATGGCCCCAGTGCATGCTGCTGAGCAAGGAGAGGAAAAGGGAATCGTTTTGGGAGCAGCAATACTTCATCCAGATACATCCAATGGCCTTTCACAAAGGAGGGATGTTGAGGCTTCTCCTGAGCTGGGTGCAGGTCAGATGAATCCTCAAAGAGCCTCACTGAGTCCATCGTGGCTGATCCTGCCTCAGCATCCTCTCCCACTGGTGCCTCCTGTTGCTGATGCTGGTGTTGTGCACGTGTGGTTGAACATTTACTCTCCTGTTGCTCCTCATGCCTTGCAGTGCGGGGGTGGTCGGGGTTGAGAAGTGGTGGCAAAAACGTTTTTGGTCCTCTTAGAGGAGTTAATGTTTTCCACTTTGGTTTAATAGTTCCTCTCTGCTCCCCCCCAAGTCTGAACCTGTTTGTGGGGCAGGCTCAGTTCAGGTGATGGTTTAGAAACAACCCCAGACGAGGAGTGAAAGGTGCTTTGATCTGATGATCCTTTTTCTCTCCCCACAATCTGCCATGGTCACACTGCCCAGGGCCCTGGGGACAGCATGCTGCCCCGAGGTGGGCTCTTCATCACATTCTGCTGCCTGCTCCTGCCCTCACCCCTTTGTCCTACTCTTGGCAACTGATAGGGCCACAGCTCTCCCTCACAGTCCTTTCTTGCAAGGATGCTCTGGAACTTGTTCAGATAAATCAAAGCAGATACAATGAATAACGGGAACATTCACCTAAAACATGGTCTTGACCTTCGTGTTCAAAAGCTGTGTCTGACCGTGGTGATGTGCAAAAACTGTCTGAACCATCTCTGAGCTTTCAGCTCTTTTGGAGTCTTTGTCCCATCGCTGCCTGATGCTCCCCTTTGGGACAGCCGTGCAGGGTGCCAGGTGCCCCTTAAAAAGAAATAAGGGCCCCCCTCCTATTTGACTGCAGAACAAGAAGGGTGACATCAGGAGAGTGATGCAATTCACCTTCTTCTCTTTATTACAATTCAACTCTTTCCAGCCTGTGAGGGTGATGGGGCTGCACCGTCTTGCTGGAGCTGAGTTTAGAGGGATTTGGCTGACTGTTAATGCAGCAACACTCCCCACAGTGAAAGAAGAGGCCAGGGCTGAGTGGAGATGCAGTGAGTAATCATTTCCAGCTCCCCAGGCTGCACTGCAATTTAACTGTACAAAAAGATTAAAGCTGTAGGGAACATTTCCTTAAAACCAGCTGACACATTTGGGCCAGATTATGGGCAGTCTTGTTGTTGTTGTTGTTGTTTTTAATGAGGAAGTGCCTACAGCCCAAGATACCAAATGGAGAGGCTGAGAGGGAAGCACAGAGTCACAGTTTGGGAACCCGAGGGCCAAAAATGAGATAATCGGAGAACTGGAGACCTGCAGCACCACTGACTTGGAATGAAGGAGCGTGCATGGGGAGACGACCATGTTCCATTGTGGGGACCCTGCCTGATCCGGGATGCCATGTGCATGGCCGCCTGCCCGAGGGAGGGGAGTGGAGGGGACTGGGTGCTTTCTGCTTTCCCCTTCCCACCATGCGCTCTGTTCCTGTCTTTGCAGGCAGCTCGGTTCCTTCTGGGGTGAGTGATTTTGGGCACTGTGGATGTCGGGAAGTAGTGGCACTTCTGCAGCACATCTTTGCCCTCCAGGAATGCTGTTCCCAAGCTCATTACGTTGTGTTCAGCTCTGGTCACGTTGGCATTCTTTGTGTCTGTGTGGGCACAGTTCATGTGGATGCTGTCAGGGTCTGTGTGAGTGCTGCAGCCTCAGTGCAGGCAGCCAGAGGTGCAGTCACATGGAGAATTCATTTGCCCTGTTGGAAGTCCCTGAGGGCCCATAGGAAAAGCAGTGATCTCCCCAGTGGAGATTCATTATGCGAAGGAGTAGTTTCCCATAGGAAACATTACAATTTCGACTTCCCTTCCCTGCCCTGTGTCTTTTGAGACCAAGAGAGGGCAAACCTAATGGATGCTAAGCTGCAGAGTCCTCCTGGCACTGTGCTGAGCAAGCTGGCAGGTCTCTTCCATGGCTAGGTTGGGTCTGAGGGCTCTGTTGTGCATCCATGGCACTGCTTCCTGAAGCTTGCAGGAAGCATCTCGGACTGAACTTGTCTCTGTAGATGCCAAAGCCTCCTGTTCCCAGCAGAAGGCTGGTGGGGTCTGTGCTGGGGTGAGGAGGAGGACCCTCCATCCATGCAGCCTGGGGCAGGCACTGGGCTGAGAAGTGCCTCTGCATCCCTGAGAACACAAGAGCGCACTCCTGCCTGCTGTGGGATTTATGTATGGGTAAGTGATGCTGGAAGACAATGGGAGATGCAGCCCTGGCTGAGGGTGGCGTGTATGAGCCAGACCCAAGAGTTTCTCTGTTTATCTTGTGGTATTTGCATGTCTGGAGCCCATGGCAGTTGTGCTGGGGAGCATGCTCCCTGCCCATCAACTCCTTTGGCATCCTCGAGCTTTCTCACATTTAGTTTAATCATCCTACAGGCTGATAAGGCAAATAAAATCTGTTATCTTGACAAAGATAAAACAAAGAGTTTGCTTTGATCTCCTGCAGGAAGGCCTGGCCACTCTTTTTGTGACTTCTCAGCTGTCTGCTGGGGGAGGGAAGTGATGGCAATGGTGATGAACCTTCTGCAGTTAAGAAATCATTTTCTTCTAAGCTATTTCTAGACCTCTGTCCCTGCCTGAGTGTTTCTGTTGGCCAGTGGCTGAAGGGACACCATAGGCCGGGTACAGTGCCAACTCCGTGTAAGAGGACTCGAGAAGCAAAATTGAGATTAGAGAGAGATAACTTTGTTTTGAGAAGTTCAAACATTGTTGTGAGCAGTGAAGATGACGTGACAGCAAGCCAGTTGTGTTCTTTACTCCTCCAACAAACAAACAGGCACACAGACACTTTTGTATTGTCCAAGATGCTGCAACGAAGCTGAAGTGAATGTGGCTATAAATGGAAGAAGCAGCTGGTCTTGGATTGCAGCCTGTACTCAGACATCTTTGGGCCCAGTTTTCCTTGCATCTGTTACAGGTTTTAAAGGAGGGACTTGGGGAGAAAGGCTGCTCTCCTTCGGGTTAGTTGAATTTGGGCCATTTGTTTTGTCTTCTGAATGGGGCTCTGTGAAGAAGTTCCCTGAATTTCTGGAGGGTCACATAAGTAAATACATCACTCTTGAATTCTTTCATTTTATCTTAGCAAGAAGACAGTAGAAGCCATATTGAGAGACAAAGCTGGACCAAAGGGTTTGCTCCAAACCATTTTGCAGACAACGAAACTTTGCAGATGTTTCTGCATTTATAAAAGCCAAATAATCTTAACAAGCCACCTGAGGTTGCAGTGCCAGCCCAGGAGTGCCAGCACGGGGATTTTCAGTTCCTTGGCTCCTCCTTGCCTTGTGTTGTCTGCAGTTTCTTCTGCGTGGAAGCAGTGGGTTGGATTTTGCATAGCAAAGACAGTTTGTATAGCAGGAATGAAGAATGACTGAAATGAAGCATCTTTCATCACCGAGTTCAAAGCTGGTTGATGCTCGAGCAAATGTGAGCATAACCTCAGATTTATGTTCAGCTTTTCAACCCTAGAGACAGCGTCCAGGCTAAGTCTGAGCTGGGTGGTCTTACCAGCCCCTGGGTGTTCTCTGCATTCTGGGTCTGCAGAGGCTCTCTGTGCTGCAGCACTTGCATGGTCCCTGGCTGGTGTTTCCAAGGGTCCGAACACGTTTAGTGGGAGCTGAGCTCCTACCTCCTTTTGCTTCTCTGTAAATTCAACCTTTGCCTGTCTGTGAGCAAAACCTTTTGCAGGGAATGCTTCCAATGGATCCCTTCCACGTGGCTTCAGCCGTACATACTACATGGGGTTCACCCTGTCTTGCTTGAGGTGTCTGCACGTGAATGAATCATCTGGATGTCTCCCTTAGGCTGGTGGGAATTGTGTCCTTAAAGGGTTTTCCTCTGCTGAATGTAAAGAGAGCCCATGTAAGCAGTTCAGCTGGGGATGTCTCCAGTTGGGGCAAATTTTATCCTCCTATGTTATTTCCAGAGTCAAAAAGATGGAAGTGGAAAGGGATGCTGCAGCGGGACAGAACTGTGCAAGACACTGATTCCTTGTTACCAGTCGTGCTTGACAGCCCCCAGCAAACCTGGTCCCCTTGTGTCAGCTTGTTCTGCAAACAGGTCATTGTGGACAATTATTTACTTAAGAGTGAACGGCTCAGACTGTCTTTGATGCTTATCATAGTACTTAAAAGTTTTTATGATGGCTCTGTCTTTCCCCCTTCTCTTTCTCTCCTGCTGTGCATGGAGTGGGACAGACATTCCTTCCCTCTCTCAAAGCAAAGCTCGGTTTGGGGAGGTCTCGAGGCAGGAAGATTTGATGGGAATCCAAAAGGGTCTGGTGTCTAGGAGGAGAGGGCAGTGATAAAAGTTAATGATCCATAAGCTGTTAAAAGGAGCTTTCCCCATTACAACTGTATGGTAGGACACAAGCTTTTTGTAGAGCTTTCAACTCCAGCCTGATTGCACCGGGGGTGTATTTCATGTGTGATGGGTAGGTCTGGAGGGGCATTGCAGATATTGCCCTACCCAGCCCTGGCTGGAGCCCCTCCTGTGTTTGCTTCCCCTGCATATTACAACTCTGGATACTAATCCTTGTTTACTGTCTCTGTTATTTGCTCAATCTGGAGGTTGTGTTGCATTCTGCTGAGGTACTGGAGTGATGGTGTCCTCTGAACCCTTCTCTGCAGCTCTGGCACATGGAAGTACAGGATGAGTCCCTGATTACAGTCTCAGAGGGTATGAATGCATGGCTAATGCTGTAATAGCATAGGGGTGCTGTCCTCCTTCTCACACATGACAGACTTGGGGTGTTCGCTGACAGTTCACTCCCATCTGTAGTGGAAATAAGTTCAGGGACCTAAAGACAGAAAACCACTGAGGAGATGACGAAAGGTTGGATAGCAGAAGAGCTGGGTCAGGATCCTGCCTTTGCCCTTCATGTTCTCATTGTCCTGGGTCAATGTCCCTGCCCGCTCCAGTTTCTCCTTTCCTAACAAGGAGCTGGTGCGTGTGGCAAGGTGCTTCAGGTTCAGTCCTTGCACGGAGTCCTTTCTGCTTGGAGGTTCAGCTGGTGGTAAGAAAATTGCTGATCCTGGTCACAGAGGTGTAGCGTTGTGGAGGATGGGAGAAGCTGCTTGGTTCAGCTTACTGGAGTGGCTCTACAAGGAGAGAGCTTCTCAGCTGTCCCCAGGGAGAGGGAGGTTATCAAATGGGTCCTATATCAAAACCGTCTCCAATCTACTCTGCTGTTCAGACTGCTTTCTCCTAAATTTGAAAGCCTGTAGTTTGGAGGAGGGAATAAAGGATTTTAAGGCAAACTTCGAGTGTGTGGGGAGCAGATGTGGGGATGGATGCTGCCTCCTGATTTATGAGTGATGGAGACCGCTGACACTGAGGAAGTGGAGCGGGCACTGGTAGGGTGTTTGCATGCTCTTTGCTTCATGTCCTCCTTCTCTACCTCCATCTTGTGCAGATAGGAAGAAGGATAGAGATTACCTTGGTGTCCAGATTTGTCCTGGGAAAAAAGGAGTAGATCTGAGCAGCTTTTCTGATAAAACATAATTGTTTAGACAAACTTTGGCTGAACTCACTTCCTCCTGCAGCCCGGCGCGCAGATAGATGGGGTGGAAGTGGGAGGCTGAGTTCACAGGCTGCTGGGGCTCTCCCTGAGGTCACACCACCCCCAAGATCCCCCATCCATCCCTTTTGGTGGCCTTGGAGAGAAGATGAGAGGATGATGTTGAGTGCTGAGGATGATGCCCAGGCTTTAGGTAGTTCAGTGCAGAGGAGATGTTGGTAAATCAGCGCATGAGTGCTGGGAGACTTGGGTGGCCCTGGAGGGCACTGTTAGGGCCATCATGGCTCATTGGCAGAGGATGGATTCTTCTGCTGCCTGTTGCCTTGTGGGAGGTGGATTTGCTCCAGCCATGATCTCTCCAGACCTGGGGTCCTGGCTGGGCAGAGCCATGCCCCAGATTCATTTTGTTTGGGCTGGAAATGAGAAGACAAGCCGGATGTGGGTGGGATGTGGCCACCGGAGAGGTGTTGTCATGCCCTGTGTGGCTCCTATGGAGGTCTCCGGGAATCAGATGAAATCTGAGATCCAGCCTTAATGCTGATGTTCCTCCCACTATCCCTTAGGAAAACAGTCCTCTTTGCCCTACTTTGTGTAGTAAATACAAGTTTATTTACAGCCCAGAAACTCTTGCCCTGAGGCTGGGAGGTGAAGGGTTCCTGTGTGATCCTGAAGGAGCTCTGGGGTTTCCTCTCTGCTTTGTGGCTTTGGTTCCTGGGCAGAAAAGTCTTGCAAAGGAGCAGCTCTGTGGGTGGGAGCTCAGTGAAGCTGAGGCCTTTGGATGGGCCCTGGGGCTTGGCTTTGTTTCCCTGTAGCGAGGACAGGCGTCCGTGCATGTCACCTGGAGAAGAAAAGCTGTGAGGAGGTAACCAGTGCTCATATGTGACACATGGAGCAGTCAGGGACAGCAGCAGGCGAGGGGCTGCCATCCACACCCCTCCCTCCTTGGTCCCAGCATCTCCCCACAGCCCATGTTTGCCTTGGACCCTGGGGGATTTGTTCTCTTTCCTCTTGTTGGGCTGAAGCATGGCCAGGGTCCTCCTCTCTGGAAAAGGGGCTCTCAGGGATGCTGCGCAGGGCTGGACCCTTCCTCTGCACACAGGATCTCATGTGGAGGAAGAACAGACATGGCTGAGAGGGTGCTGGGATGCGACTGAGCTCCGCTGACCTGGCTCTGTGCGGTTTCCAGCTCTGCCCTGGCACAGCCCAAAGCTGCTCTGCGGAGCTTCAGGGAATGAGGGTTTGGTTTTTCCACTTGGAGGAGTTGGAAGGATCTCTTTTGGGTTATTTCAACCCGTCTGTGGACAGGCAGACTATGAGATGCTTGTTTGAAGAATGAGCAAACCAAAGCCAATATCTGGGCTCCTCTGCAAGAGCAAAGCTGGGAAAGCCTCAAATCGTGGACTGCAGAGACAAGGGGGATGTGGCTGTGGCTTTGTGCTGGGGAGCAGCGCTGTGTCCCTTGGGGGGACCCAGAGAACATTGAGTTTATCCTTTTCCTTCTCGTTTTTACACATGCACAAGTAATTTTTCCCTTATTGTCTGTGGCAATATTTATTTTACTGCTCTGGGGCAGCAGGGACTGGGGAGAGGTTTCACAAACTGAGTTTTCCCTCTACAAACCCCTCCTCTGATCTCGCGCTTCCAGCTGCCAGCTTGGTGTTAAAACAGCTTGCATCCAGGCTGAAAGTATTTGAAGGGCAGAGCAATGCCTTGCAGGAAATGGCTTAAGCTTCCTGCTCCCAAGATGGTGTGAGTGTTAAAACAGAATGGGAGAAATATTAGACATCCTACATCCGGCACGGCAGAGGAGAGCAACCCTGAGGTGATGTGATGGAAAGCCTGGACCCCTCCAGCTGCCCGCACCCGGCAGCTTCCTGCAGGATGAGGGGCCCTGACAGTGCCCCTCGGCCCCATCCCCTTGGCTTTGTAGGGGAAAAATGGGCAAATTGTTTCCTGCTCCACTGGGCTTTGCTGTGTTTTGGTTTTGTGGGAAATGTGTGGGGAGAGCTTGTCAAAGGTGGGGGGCAAAATGTCAGTGGAGTGAGTTTCCAGCAGAAAATGAGAGGTGGGAAAGCACTGGGCTTGTTGCAATGTTTGCTGCCTGGTTATCTGCCGCCTCCCAGTCTGAAGCGAAAGGCAGCAGTATGAAATAGATGTTCAGATTTGAGTTGGTCCCGTGTGTTTGAGGCTGGAGCGGGACCTTCTGCGTCTGTCAGCAGAAACCACTTTGACTTTATTGGCTTCATCAGAGGCAACTTCGTTCTTCCAGCCCAGATGATTTCCCACTTCGTGCTGGCTGAGCACCATCTACCTGGCCAGGCAGGGAATAGCAGCTGGATGGCCCGGGCAGAGATGCACAAGGGCGGAAGAGAAACGAGAGGATTTGTGTGCAGGCAGCAAGGAGGGGAGCGGGCAGTGGTTCTGTGGATCAGAGTGGTCCTCACTGAAGCTCTCTGATGGGTGTCACATCTTCAGGTGTAATTCAGCGCCCTGGGGATTTTTGCCCCGTTATGGAAGGCATCTCCAATCCCCAGTTTGTTGGCTGGAGCATGGAGATTTAGATAGTTTTAATTGAAATGTTATCAGTTGGCTAAAAAATACCTGTGCCGTGTGGCTGGGAGCCCAAAGTGGCAGTGTGGAAAAGAGGCAGAGCAAGCAGGGTATGGTTCAGAGCTGGTCTGAGCTCACTCACTCTGGCTTCCTCCTAGCAGTCACTGGGAAGCATAAAGTTGCTCGTAGTTTAAATGAGACCTTGAGAGGTCTCCACCCATGATGGGACCTGAGTCACTTTGGGAGACGTTGTTCCAGTCCTAGGAGCAGAAGCAGAGCATGTGGGTGCTCTCTTGGGCGGGCTTACCATGAATAGAGCATTATGCAGAGCTCTGAACATCCTCCTCCCGGGGTCTCCTCCTTGACCCTTTCTTTCCCTGCACCATTTCACATGGGAGCCTTGGCCTCTCCGCAGAGCGTGGATCAGGAGGGGTAAGTCCCATCCTCAGCAAGCAGCTCTGTGCCTGGGGAGGCGAGTAGCACTGATTGCTGATGCTCAGCATGGCACCTAAACCCCATAGCCCCCCGCAGCACAGCCCTTGGCGCCAGGGATTTGGCTAGGCACACCCTGTTTGTTTTCCCAGGTTTTCTGTGGGGTGCTTTTCCCGGAAAAAACTTTGGCCAGCAAACATGGGGGAGGGGAAGATGGGGCTGGTTTAAGGCTTCAAAGTAGTTACAGCTGGCTGAAAGCTGTGTTTGCAGCCCAGTAACACTTCGGTGGTGCCCTCTGCTCTTGCACAACATGCTGGGGCTGGTTAAAGCTTGGGGGGGGGGGGGGGGGTGGGGGGGGTGACCCAGCTCTGGTCCTGGCATTGCTTCCTGCAGGGATGTGGGGGCAGGAGTGGAGGGATGGGCTGGATGGGCTGCGTTAGGGCTGCTGGACCAGCAGGGCAGATGCTGTGGCTGTTTTGGGGTTTAAATACATCTATTTGCTTCAGAGCCATCCCCATTTGCCTACATGGTTGCAACACTGTGCAGGGACCAGCAGGGTGGTCATACACAATAGGGAGGGGATGAAAAGGATTTGCTGTCCCAAACGGAGCTGGGTTGAAGCCCATTGCTGCCCTGCTCACCCTGTCCTGGAGCAGAACCTCATGGATGGAGCTGGTGAAGCAGATACCCACACAGCATCCTTGGGTCCTCTTGGGGAGGGCAGATGGGGGGGAATTAACTGGAAAAGGAAGCATTCTTCCACAGAAGTGTCCTGGAGCCCTTCAGGCGTTTCAGCATCCCCAGCCTCTGCTGAGCAGCTGTGGTGTAAGTGTGGGTGCATAGGAAAGAGCAAATGCTGCTCTGTAAATTGCTGTGTGCTTGATTTATTTTTCTTCTTCTTGCTGGCTGACCCCTGGGGCCCCCTCCCAGCCCTTCGCTTTCTGTGGCAGCATCCCTGCACAGGATGAGCCCTCCTTCCCACGGCTCCTGCAGAGGGATGCAGAGCCCCAGGGCTGAAGCAGTGGGAGAGGCACGGGAAGTTTTGGGAAGAGGTTTGGAAACAGCTGATTGGAAGGCGCTGTGTGGGGCAGAGAGCAGACCTGTGCGAAGGTCTGTAGGGGGACCAAAGCTCATAATTCAGATTGCTTGAAATCTGAAATGAATGGGCAATTTAGGGCCCAAGGAGTGAGTTTTAGCAAGTCGCTGTGAAATGTTGTGATCCTGCCTTGCTCACATGTCTGCAGCAGGGTGGGTTGGGATGGCAGGGCAGGGATATCCATATCCATCATGCAGCTGATAGAATGGGGCTGTGCTGGACTTGCCTGCTGCCCCTGAGGGCTAAACACAGCGCCCAGCCCTCGAAAGGGCAAAGACCAAGAGAGCTGGGCCTGGCCAAGCCGTCACAAGTTGGTACTTGGTTCTCAAACACAAAACCTGTGAGATGGAAAGAGAAGGAACAGGTATTCTCATGCTTTGAATGTGCATTCCTGTTTCTTGTGCTTTAGGTTTTGCCTGTTTCCTGGTCCTGGCAACCCAGAGGGCTGTTAAAGTGGTTATTTTAGGGATGCTTTCCAGAATCTCTGGGATCTGTGTGCTGGGGCTCTAGGAAAAGTCTGGTGGGATATGGCTGCTGGTCCCTGTTTGCAGGGTGAAGGAGAGGTGCTGAGCTGTGGAGTTTTGTCTCTTCTGGTAGACACAGCAATGCCTGGTATATGACTGTTCTACTCCCAGCTGGAGCCAAGGTGCTTTATGCATCATTTAGGTGGAGGTCTTTCCAGCAAATAAGCCGCCAGGGCCATAAAAGAGCACTGGAGCATTATGGTGGCTTCCCCCGGCCCTGCTCTCCCGCTAAGTTGTTTCCTAAAATTCTCTCCCCTCGCATGATGGAGCTGATTTATAACGGGGGTTGGAGGAGCTAGAGTTGTCCACTGGCAGGACATGGCTTTCCTTGGGTAGAAGGCTTTCCCTTGGTGGGGTTGGAGGCACAGATGGTTTACCCATTGCTCTTCATCTAAAAATATCAGTTTGTATCACTGTGCTTGCTGGAATGATCCCAGACTCTGGATTTGAGGGTCTGTTCTTGGAGTCCTCAGGGATGCTTTTCCTTTAGGACCAAAAACATGGCCGATGGTCGGTGCCCCAAGAGTGCTGTTAGTGCTGTGGGGATGTGGGGGGAGCCTGGCCCCTGCGCAGTACTCTCTGTTATTTGGCTGAAGGAGGGTGTCAGAAATAGGTGCTGTGTCCTGCAGAGCTGAAAACCTCAAAACGAGCGGGGATGTGACCTTTAAGAGAGTGAAGCCACTGCATTATCTGCAGATCATTGCTTGAGGAGGAGGGTGGCTCTGAGTGGGGCTTGGGTTGCTATGGCGCTTTCTGCTTTCATGAGCTTGGTGGCCAGTTTGTGCTGCCCCTGTTGAGATGAGGGCTTGAGAAGCTGGCGGGGAGTGTGGCACTGGTGCATCAGAGCCAGGGACACATGTTGCTGTGGGTCAGCAGGTACTTCCTCCCCTCCTTGTGTACTTATGGGGGGACCCAGTCTGGAGCATCCCCTGACCACGTTCTCCAGTCCTTGTAGGAAGTGGAGACAAGGCTGGAGGGGGACACTTGGTATCCTGCAGGTTTGCGTCCAGGAGAGTAGTGATCTCTATGTATATACATAGTGCTCATAGAGTGATGGTGAGACATGGGTGCGGGTGCTCGGAGCTTCGTTTCCTGCTTGGTGTGACCATGGTGCAGGTCTGCTCTTAAACATCTCAAATATTGGTGCTTATATGTCTATATACTGAAATCTCTTGAGGAGTGTTACAGCCTAATTGGAGTTATGTGCCTAAATTCCTTTCTGGATCTGTGTCTTGGCTCTTCTTAGCAGTGCCCCATCCCATGATGCTGGAAGAGCATCAAAACCCAAGATGTGCCTTGTCATGGGGAGTGGGGCGACAGGACTAGGTGGGGTGAGGGAGGAAGCTGCTGGAAGTGGCATTATCAGTCTTTAGAGAGTCTCAGGGCCTGTCTTGATGTTGCCGTGATGCTGAAGAAAGTAACAGTAACCTCATGCTACTGATACTTCTGTATTGAGTAGGAAGCGTCTCTTCAAACAGCGGATTAAGATTAGGACGTCTCAGCTCCAGGACTGCCACCCCACCTTTCCTATTTCTCTCTCCAGCAATTAAGCAGCTTGAATCCATCCAGCCCATCATCCAAACTCCTCCTTAAGCTCCAGGATGTCCTGTGAGATTACTGAGCGCTTGAATGAGGGGCTTTCTTGGCTTGGCAGAGGCTGAGCAGACCCCAGAGAGCTCCCGTGCTGGGGGAAGAGCCTGTTGCCAAGTCGTAGGAGGAATTCCCACGTTTCTGTTCCTTCCTGTTGGCTGCCAAACACTTGTCCTGTCCACGAAAGCTTATGTATTTGGTTGGATTTAACCTTTGTTCAGAGAAGTGAGTAACAGAGATCTTTTACTTTTGGTTTCTGGGTGTAAATTCGCTATTCAGCAATAGTTTTGTGTGCACATCACGATTCTGTGGTGGGAAAAGCTGGATGAGAGACAGGGGGATTTTGCTTGGGTGAAGTCCTTTATAGCAGAACTGGAAGCCTGCAGAGCAGTTACCCTTCCTTCCTGCTCTAATGAACCCCCAAACCGGGCTTTAAGTGTCCGCCAGACCTTGGCATTTCAGTAGGAACAAAAAGGCAGCCCCATGGGATGTGGGATTTCTCACGCCCACAGGCACTGCAGGTCCTGTACATGTACATGCCCATGCTCCTGCCAGCAGCAGGCCTGCCTGACTCTGAAAGCAGGGAGCAATGGAGTTTCAGGGAAGAGAAATGCTCCTTTTGGTTGTTTCTTGTCATGCCTGCAGCAGAAGGCACAGCTAGCAGCATTTTTTTTGCGTCCTGGACCCTCTTTATTCTCTGGTTCATCTTGTATGGTATGAGTCCAGCACTAGGGATTGCCAACAGTCATAACGAACAGCACCCAGTGCTGTCAAAGTGGTGTGTGAACCATGGCCTTGCCACCTCTGTGTTGTTAAGTATGAGGAGGACCTGGTTTGGGAAACCTGAGGATGACCCCAAACTTCAGCTCCAAGCTCCCAAACCCAGGCAGAGAAGAAAACAGAAAACCAGCAAGTTCTGGGCCTGTGTGAAGTCATTTTCTGAGGACATCAGCATGTGTGGGATCAGTGTGCAGCCAGGAAGAAACCAGGCAAAGGAAAGAGGTCTCTGAAATCCCATGGTGAGGTTTTTGGGCATCACACAGTTCTGCCATGTTGGAGATGCTCCAGCAAATTCCCTCCTGATGTTATTTGCTGGTTGAGCCCCTCTGTGCTCCCAGAGCTGCAGGGAGACATTGCCACAGCTTGCACAGTGATGTGCTCCCCCTCCTAGAGCAAGCATTGAGTTGTGCCTCACAGGAGATGGCCAGGTGAGTGGGCTCAGTTCCACAAGCCATGAGCAGACGCATCCCATCACCTGGCATCCCACGGTGAGCCAGGAGAAGTCATCCTGTTTGACGTCAGCTGAACGGCCAGAGCAGTGTGTGGCCTCCACAATGCTGGAATGACCCCGTCTCCAACGTGATAGGATTTGGTTTTAATTAAACAGACACCCATGTAGGTGACCCTGGGGCACTCCTCCCATCGGGCAGCTCCATAGGGGTGGGGAGGAGCTGCGGATAGAGTGAGGCACTTGGTTGCTTTAGAGTGGGATTGCAATGGTCCCCTGGGGAAGCAGTGTGGAGAGGTTGAACCTCTCGTAAGGGTATGCTGTTCCTCTACCAGCTATTCCTTCCTGGAGCTGAAGCTCCAGGGGAGCAGAAGAGGCAGAGGCAGACCTGAAGTCTTTTTTTTGGCTGTGAACATGTGGAAGTCAGAGGTTTGTGACCCACTGAACAGCAGGAATTGGTAATTGCTTCCAAAATGAGAAGCTGTTGACTGGAAGAAGTGCAGGCCTATGGCTTTGCAACCAGCCCAGGGTTATGACCGGTGCCATAACCCCACAGGCTTTGTTTGCATATCTGAGTAAGTCTCTGCTCTTCCATTAGTGCCTCCTCTTAGCACTCCCTGAAAGTTGCCACAAAAGTCTCTGCTCTTCCATTAGTGCCTCCTCTTAGCACTCCCTGAAAGTTGCCACAAAAATTCCATCTTGGTGCAATTTAGGATGTGCTTCAGCCTGCCCTGGGAACATCTGCTATCTGTGCATCGGGTGATATTAATCACAGCGTGAACGTGGCCAAGTGTTAAACAGCAGAGCCTTCCCACCTCCCCTCTGCACATGAAGGTTGGTTCAATGTTCCAGCAATCAAATGAACCCAGCAGCCTGGGCAGGCGGGGATCTGGCAGCAGCAACTGCTGTGTGGGATGAAGGGATGAAGAACACCCTTAAGTGGGCCAAGAACCGGTGTAGTCCTATGACTCTTTGAAATCCCTGTGGTGTTTGAAGCTGTTTTCTAGTCCTGCTCATCTTCTCAATCCATGGTTGTTCCTGCTGCATCTGCAACTGCTCCCTGTCCCCTGGTGCTTTGTGCTGAGGCAGTTTTGGGTGTAAATGCTGCTCCGTGTTTCCAGGAAGGTAAACACCCCTCCCTTGCCCTGCTTTGCTGCGGAGATATCAAACTGCAAAGGGGTAGAGATGTTGTTTCTCTGTTGTGCAGATGGAGGAAAGGAGTTGCAGAGGCTGCTGAATCTGCTTGCTGGGAGGGTGCTTGTGTTTTATTGTGGTTTAGCTCCAGGACATGGCTTTCTTTAATGTTGGGCAACGGGACTGGCACAGGGAGTGTTTTTACTCCTCTTTTCCTTGAGTGATCGCATGGCACACAGCAGGCAAACCCCTATCAGCACCGTGCTGTTCACATTGCCCCCAAAGATCCTCAGTTTGTGGCTGAGGTTTTTCAAGCAAGCAACAGAACCAAAAGACAGAAACTAATCAAACCTCTGTCTCCAGTGCAGTTGGCTCCTTAACCACCGAGGCTGCCCTGCTTCCAAGGGAGGCAGCCCCAGCTCTGCTGCATGGGAGGGAGGGAGGGATGGGGGGGGGGGAGATAACTCTTGTGTGGTGCCTTTGATGTTGGAGGCTTTTACCCGCGTTACCACGGGAGGAACTCAAGTGCTTTTCATGTCTGGTGGTGCGGGAGGCAGAGAGCCAGGAGGGATTTGCTTTGTGAGACCTTTACAAAGGGGATTGAGCAGAGCTTTGCGGAAGTTGGGGGACACTTGCTGAGGCGGCGCCTGAAGTAGGTGCTGAAGCATCCTTGCCTCCTGCAGGCACCGGGCAGCATCTGTGGTCCTCCTCATAATCCTTGGCTGAGTAAGTCTGAGCGCTCCCCAGCCTTGGGGAATAAAAAGTTGAGCTGGGGTCTCTATGGCCAGACCAGAGGGGAGTTGTGGAGCGGGCAAGCTGGAGCCCTGGCTGTGCAGTGAGTGCAAGGGAAGTTGAAGGGTAACAGGGGGAAAGAAGAGCCATGGCTCAGCAAGGGGAAGATACCAGGGGCATGATGCAGGCATCAACGCCGGGGAATGCTTTGTCGGGGCCTGTGCTGCGGGAGGAGGCAGAGCCTTCTGTACTGCCCGCTCAGGCTCTCCTGGGATGGGGATGTGCTGCGCTGTGTCTTAGGCAAGGGGTGGGAGAGGAGAGTCACAGCAGGCACTGCTGGGTCCTGGGGATGACAAGGGGTGGCAGCAACCCTTATGTGACCCAGGCAATGGGAGGTCCCTGGGGAGGCAGCTCCCAGTGAGCTGGGACCTCACTGCAGGTAGGCTGCCCTCACCCAGCTCCCACAGCAAAAGCGGACCCTGGTTGCTGGGGGTGCGAGTGCTGCCTGTGGAAGGGCCCGTACTGAATTTGGGAGCCCTGTCCCAGCAGGGGGTGGTGGTGGTTGTGGTTGTCCACATCTGTACGGGCTGAGGGGAGGGGCTGCTGCAGCCTCTGCTGCCTGGCAGCACAGGGTCTGTCAGCTTCGCTGCCTGCATTGGAGGTGCTCTGGTGTTACTTCCTCTGGAGAACACGTTTCTGTGGCATTGTGGGGAGCATGTCTGCTAATGTAAAGGAGATCTGACACCTCGTTTTCTGCTCTGGAAGTTGGTTGTGAGCTGGTAACTGATGGGGGAGGAACTGCCTGGTGTTTGATGGCCCCTTGTCCTGGTGAGCAATGGGGAAAACCCATCTCCTGAGCATCCTGTGAGCACTGGTGCGTGGTGTGGGGCACCAGGCCAAGGACGCAGCAGGGAATTCCTCCTCTCCCTGGCCCTTTTCTATAGGTCTCAGTGTTTGCGTGGAAAGTGCTCCCCAAAAGCAGCCTCCTGTTCTGCTCTGCTGTCACCCACCCAGCCCCACTGCACACACAACAACCCCAAAGCTGAGCTCACCCTGGGCATGCTGCAGTCCCAAACCTGAGCTGCACCCTATGCCCAGGTAACGCATCTGCCTGCACAGGGGATGTGCTGGAGGCACCCGGAGCCCTGGGGACACCCCACACCCCCAAAAGAGAAGGCAGGCGATGAGGGATGAAGGCAGCTGCCTGCCGGGGGCGATCTGAGAGGCAAGTCCCGGCTTTGGACTCCTGCCCCCGGGACCCCAGCCCCGCACCGTAGGGGGAGGTCCGGCCGCGTGCTGTCCCCGAAGGGTCCCCACGCGTGGGGCAGCCCCCGAGGCGCCTCCCCCCGCCCTAAGAGCGTCTCCCGCTTCTTTCCTCTTTAATTGGCTCTTTTGAACCAACCGCGTCCAACCCCTCCCTCCGCCCGCTGCCTCCGGCTCCGCGCTGGAGCTGCGGCCGCCGGGTGAGTGCGGGGGGAGCGGACGAGGCTGGGGCCGGCAGCGGGGCCGCGCCGCGCTCCGGTCTCCCGTGGGTGCGGGTGGGCGCCGGTTCTGTTCCTTTTCTCTGTGTCGTATTGTTCTGTTCAGTCTGGAGAAGAGGAGGCTCAGGGGGGACATTATCGCTCTCTGCAGCCGCCTGACGGGAGGATGGAGAGAGGTGGGCTCGGGTCTCTTCTCCCAAGTAACAAACGATAGCACAAGAGGAAACGGCCTCGAGCTGTGCCGCGGGAGGTTTAGACTGGGTATTTTACGCTGCCGTTAGAGATGTGCTGGCTGAGTTTCCTGGTTCCCTGGTGCTGATGACAGTTGGTTACTTTGGCTGAACTTCCCTGCAAGATAGGGGCGGACTGGGCAGGGTGATGGGAGATTTGCATGTGCAGGCAACCACGACTGAGCTTTGGTTTTGAGACGACTGATGGCTAAACCACCCTCCTGTAACAAAAAAGCCAAGGGTTCCAGTTATATGTGAACACCTGAGCACTGCTGCCCCATCCGGGTGTGATTCCAGACTGTAAGATACAGCATCCAACAGGAGTGCAGCCATCCAGGGTGTGTACCTTGCTTACAGCCCTGCTGTGAGGGTGTCCTGAATGTAGATAAGGACATGTTGGGATAGAAAAAATGTGTGGAGCACATGGAGGACTGCGATAGCCCTGGGAGTTGTGACCCCTTCAATGCTTCTGTAGTTGCAGTCTGTGATTTTCCGTGTTGACAGCAAAATACCTGTGCGACTGTGGCGCTTGTGGGGGGCTCAGTTGTGGTGTATGGAATGTGTTTGACCTCACAGCCATTAACCATGTATATTCTCACTAGTATATACTAGCCATAGCTTGAGGTATGTAGAAGTGGCGTTTAGTGGCCTGGTGGCTAATAACCCAGCAGCAGCAGCAGTTCCTGGACGCCTCTCCATGGGGAATCCAGACTTACCCTCTCTGAGCACAATGGAATTTTTACAGCCTTTGCTTTTAAATGCTGTGATTTCTGTATGGCCGTGACGCCGCATCCAGCCCTGTCAAAGCTGCGCTGGGTGCCCAGAGAAGCTGTGGCTGCCCCATCGATGGCAGTGTTCAAGGCCAGGTTGGATGGGGGTTGGAGCACCCTGCTCTAGGGGAAGGTGCCCCTGCCCGTGGCAAGGGGTGGAACTGGATGAGCCTTAAGGCCCCTTCCAACTCAGACCGTTCTAATTCTATGATATGATTCTGTGTTGATCATTGGGTAACGTGTCTGAGGTTTGCTTCTCTACGTGGGGAAGGCTGGGCTGGGAAAGGGAAGGACAGCTCTCTTGGGGGTTGTGACCTTACGTCTGAATATAACTTTATTTCAGTTATCTCTAAAATTTGGTAGGTGCTTTGTGGAGAAGTAACAAAAACTGTACAGAAAAGGTTAATCTTGCAAATCCCGCTCGGTGGCATCGTAGGATTCCCTGTCCAAAAATCCCACATGGCGTTTCAAGATACCAGCAGGATGTGAGGCCAGAGAAGTGGGAAGGGGTGGTGGCAGACCCCATTTGCTGCAGAGACGTAGCTGCAGTGCTTCACTATAACATGGGGAGCGACACAGTACAATGGGACATGTGCCTGAGTGTTGGCTGTGAGATGAAGGCAGGGACAGTTCATGCTCATCCATAGTGGGTGTGAGACCATCTGCTTCCCAGCAGCATCCCTGGCTTTGTTCCCTGGGCTCCCCTTCCTTATGGGGAAGAACCAGAGCTCTGCCATTCAACCCCTAAAACTCTCCGGCTCATGCTGGCTCACCCTCATCATCCCGAGATGTGGTCCCCACGATGCTGGGCAGTGTCATGATACTCATGGGTTCCTTCCTCATATGCCCTCATTGCCATCAGCGATTGCTATGGTGGGTGCAGCTGAGCATCACCTGTGAGGAATCTGTCAGTGGTCCTTTGTTCAGTCCCTGATGAATCCCATGGGAGCCAATGCCAAGGTCTGGCTACTGTGATGGTGCTTTGGGGCCACCAAACCTTGCCAGGCTGAAGTGTCTGCATCCCTCTGTGTCCTGCTGCAGGGATGCTGCCTGGTCCAGCCGCCTCCACCTGGCTTTCCCTTCTTCAAACTTGTGGAAAAGTGATTTCCCATTTTCTGTCCCCCCAAACTGGGTTAACTCTTGCTACAGATGCAAAACCTGCTGGAGGGGCCTGGTCAAGTGGGGCTGTAAAAGACGCAGTTTCCTTGGGAATCGGATTAAGGCTTCTTTTTCTGCACTGGGCGGATTCGGGTGACATGAAGTCTCTCTTTGTCCTGCACTGTACTTCTGGCCCAGCTGCAGTGGGTTAACCCTTTCTCATCCCACACAATCCTGGTGATGAATGGTCCTTTGCTAAGCAACGAGAACCTTTTCCCAGGGCTGCTGTGCATGGAAGCAGGAACACTTGGGCTGTGGCCTCTCTGTGTGCAGCTGAGGGGCTGAGTGGCAAAGCTGTGATGCCTGGGTAGGGGACCATGGTGACATGTATGTGGAAAAAGGACTTGCCCTAATGCTGCTTTGTGCTGCCTTTCCTTGGCATTTTAATCTGCCTTTATTCCCCCAGATAAACCGGTGAAAGGGGAGATGTGCCCCGGTCCCGCACCGGGAGCAGAGCCCTCTTGGCGCTGGGGCAGCCCCAGGCTGCCTGAATGGCACTGAGGGACATGGGAAGGGACAAAAGCCACAGTGAACACAGAGCCTGGGCCAGCTGGCAAGAGCAGAGAGGTGCTTGTGTGCTGCTCAGAGAGCAATTGGCATGGCAGTTGTACTCCCTGGGGTGCTGATGCCCAGCCAGGCCCTGGCGCTGTGCTGGAGGCAGGAGCATCCTTTTGTCGGGAGAAGACTTAATTCCCAGCCGGCAGCAGTGCCGTGGCGGGCAGAAAGCCCCCAGACGGCTCCAAGGAAGCCCTTGGCTCCCTTGCCCAGGGTCTGAGGAGGCAGCTTGGTTTGGTCTTGGCTCAATCTGCTGTGGCTGAGCAGAAATGAAGGTGACAGCATGGCTGTGCCTTGGGAACTGGTGGCTCTCAGCATCTCATGACACACACCCAAGGCTTGGGTCTATTTCACCTCTTTTCCTCTGCAGTGCTGCATTGCTGCCTCACCTTGGATTCACCCCCATTGCTTTCAGCTTGTGAGGTAAATAAGCATGGCTTATGTATTTATGCAAAAGCCAAATAGCAACGGGGACCATCCCTGCTGGGGCTGGCTCCCTGCAGCACGGATTCTGTGCTGTTATCAGGGCAGCCTCTGATAAGAGCAGAGGAAGGATTTCCCCACAGGAGGTCCTGGACCATGTCAAACAGCACCAGGAGGAGCTCTGCAGACCTCCTGCAGACCACAGGTCTGGATTCTCCCTGTGCCCCTCTGCTTGGCTCAGTGTTAGGACGTGATCACCCCAGGGCTGTTGGAGAGGTGCCGCCATCTCCCAGATCTAACCCAGGAGCAGATGGGGACTGAGTGGGACTCACAGTGCTGGGAGTTGCAGGAAAGCAATGTTTCCCTCTCCCCCGTCCTCCTCTTCTCCCCCCTTCTCCTGACCTTTTCCCATCAAAACACAAAGCACTATTATTCATGGAAAAGCACCTCCATCAGAGAGGACAGCTGGCCTGCACGCAGCTTGCTGGGGATGCGTTGCTATTAATTAAGCTGCAGGAGACAGCCCAGCAGCTTGGCAGCTTGAATGGAGTTTTCCTTCTTTTCAAGGTTAGGGTGCCCTCGATTCTTTCTTCTTTACCTCCAAAGGGAATTTATAGGTTTAAAAGGAGAAGCACACAAAGGGTGGATAAAGGCCCTTTATGTTCAGCTTGCACAGAAGCACTGCTGACAGTGAGAGTGCAGAAGGTCTGCAGGGACCCTTCGGATACCCCAGCATTCGCTTTGAGCTTCGTTTGTACCAGGTGGATGCTGTGACCCCAGGGATGTCACTGCCTGGGCAGCACTGCAGCATCTCCTTGCCATTGCCTGAGCATCTCCCCATCTAGAAAGGAGATTCCACTTTTGGGCAAAATAGAGTTTAAACTACTTCAGTGAGTGTCGTTGAGCTGTGGGGTGAGCCAGGCAGACTGAGCTTCCACTCTGGACCATCCCCCTTGCAAAGGTGATTTCTTTTCACCAAACTCATTCTCCACCCCTGCTGCTGACTCCACTTGGACCATGCTGCTGGTGCTGTGAGAAACAGGCAGCGGTGGAGGATGCTGGACCCCTGTGAGGTGTCCTTTGCTGTGTGAGACCCACAGAAGGTCTGCCTGTCCCCCTTCTCTCCTAAGGGCAGGATTTTGGGGTTTGGTGGAGCTGGATTCTGGGATGCTTGTCCGGTGATGTACAGAGGATTTTCCTTTATCCTTTGGGGAGTTATTTGTCCTTTGCGATGGTCTGGCTGGGGATGTCCTGGGAGCAGATCGTACACTTGAGGAGGAGAGATGGGGGTTGCTCCTAAAGGAAAGGCAGCAAAGTGCATTTCCTCTTGCAGGGCTGAGCTGTGCCATCTGCAGAGCTGTCCCGGACCCTCTGAGCAGCAGTGTTGTGGTGCCAGCACAGACCAGTCGCTGCTGAGCCAAACCTGTGCTCAGACCTGCAGTGGGGGGGAGTTGCCTGGAAGGTGTTGAGTGTGCTTTGTGTCTGTCTGAAGTGTCGTGTCAGTAGCAAAAATGATACCCCCTGGAAGGGGGGAAGGATGTTTGGAGGAATATTTTTTTCCTTGCTTTCTCCAGATATTTTTGACCCCAGAGTGGTTTCGTAGCAAAGCCCATTCCCTCCTGGAAAATGATGGATTGCTCAGGCACGGTGAGGAGCCTCCTGCCTTCCTTGCTCAAGTGAGCAGACACTGCAGATCCTCTGCAGAAGAAATGCACCGGAGGAAGGGAGGCTGCTGCAGGGACACTGCTGGGATGTGACACCGGGAAGCAAGGCATGGCTTCCCTGGAGAGCGAGATGCGATGCGGTGCTGGGAAGCGAGGCACAGCATCCCTGGGGAGCGTGATGCAGCGCTGGGAAGCGAGGCAAGGCGTGGCATCCCTGGGGAGCAGGATGTGGTGCTGGGAAGCAAGGCATGGCCTCCCTGGGGAGTGGGATGCAGTGCTGGGAAGTGAGGCATGGGCTCCTTGGAGTGACTAATGCCAAGGACATGGTGCTAGCTGCTTGTGCTGGCTGATGGCAGTGTGTGTAATTATTGCTTCCTTCCTTCCCTTCTGGAAAATGGGAGCAGGCTGCAGGTGCCTGGCTGGAGAAGCCCCTGGTTTTCAGTGTGGTGAGAGCAAGAACAGTCTTGGTGCCATGTGTAACACTGGTTCAGTGAAACGACCGTGATTCGGTGATGCTGGCAGGTTTGGTTGCCTGCTCCTGGCCAAGGCACTGAGGGGTTGATGGTGACTGCTCCCTGTGCTGCCTTAGGACATCTGTGCTCTGTGTGATGGAGCCTGCAGGGCCCTGAGATGCTCCCGGCACCACCTGCATCCTGTGGTACCTGCTGCTCCACTGCTGTCTCTGTCTAGGGAGACTTAAGCCACCAACTAACATCTTGTATGACGGAACTGGTGTGATACCTGCAGAGATGTCTCTCTGCCATGGGCTGTTCAATGCCAAAAGCCAGGTAGCTTGAAAGAAAAAGTAGCATCAGCTATAGACATGGGAACCCAGTACAGCCAGAAGGGAGGAAATACTGTTCTGTAGGTCTTACAATTATGGACCTTCTGGAGAATTATCCTGCGTGTCCAGAAGGGACCATGGCAGCTACCTGCCAAGAGCGCTCCCCAGGCAGAAACACCAGCAAGCCCTGCAGCCAGGCTCTTCGGGAAGTGTTAGGGTTTGTCTTAAACATTCCTGGTGGGACGGGATCCTTTCTGCTCCTGCCAGAAGTGATGATGGCTCCTTCAGTGTGTAAAACATTTACGTTTTGGTCTTGTGGTCTGCAAGCCCATGACCTTTCCTTGGTCATGCTGCTTTGCACTGAGCTTTATGCTTTACCAAGGTCTCTGGATGTGCTTTTCATTCTGCTATTGATCAGAGATTATAAATATAGCTGCCTGGATTTCCAGCTATCCATTGAAGTCACTGGGCACTTGCAGGTAATCAGCACTGCTGCACTACTCAAACAATCAAATGATTTACTAAGCCCTAACGGTGCACTTATAACTGAGGACTGGTGCAGTGCAGTACAGATTAGAAATGTCTCTTCAGCATTCCTGTGGAGGTGACAGGAGGTCATAGAATCATAGATCATAGAATAGTTTGGGTTGGAAAGGACCTTAAGATCATACAGTTCCAGATCCCCTGCCATGGGCAGGGACACCTCACACTAAACCATGCCACCCAAGGCTATGTCCAACCCGGCCTTGAACACCAC